>JAGDQP010022540.1:8676-30287 GCA_022664845.1 Lepisma saccharinum
ATTTTAATACATGAATGTTCTCATTCTAATACATGAATGTTCTCATTCTAATACATGAATGTTCTTATTTTAATACATGAATGTTCTCATTTTAATACATGAATGTTCTCATTCTAATACATGAATGTTTTCATTTTAATACATGAATGTTCCGTTAACTACCCAAGCAGTACAAGATATCGGGCCAATATCGGCCTAATACTGGACTAACCATGATCGACATTGCCCAGTATAGGCTGAATATTCTATGCAGCTAGGGTAATGTCTATTTTTTACACAATAAATAGGATATATATGAAAAATACTAAGGTTTCCGGCCCAAGCACAGAGCCCTGAGGCACTTCACATTCTATTGATGATAATGAACTGTATTGCCTATTTATGCTAACATATTAATATATATTAGTGAGATAATTTTTAAACAATTCAAGAGGTATTCCCCTGATTCCAATATTTAGTAACTTAATACAAATCTCATGATTTACAGTATCAAAAGCTTTTTGCAGATCAATAAACAAGCCAGAAGCAATATTATTATTATCCAGAGCTTCTTCAATTTCAATTACGACATCAACAGCAGCATTCAGAGTAGATGACTTTTTACTAAAACTGTATTGATATGGATAGAAAAGCTGATATTATCTAAGAATTAAATTAATTTTTCATAAATAATTTTCTCAATGTTTTTTTAATTGAATTTAAGATTGATGTAGGTCGATAGTTGCTTGGATCCTTGCGAACTACACCTTTGAACACAGGAACAATTCTAGCTATTTTACAAGAGTATGGAAAGGAAATAAGTCCAAGAGACATGTTGATAAATTTTGCTAGTGCATTGAAATAGTATGTTTACATTTAATTAAAAGTTGGTTACATATTTCATCTCCTCTTCTAGTTCTCTTCATTTTCAAAGAGCTTAAGATATTAATAACATCACTTGGTGTTACTGTAGAAAAGTGTTCTTTGTTCTCTGTCTTGCATTTATGATATTTCTCCCTCTCTTGTACTCTTGACTCAAGCTTACCCAAGTAGCACGATCATCGGGCCAATGTACGTTTATGGTCGGCATCGTCCATTTGTCGTCTATCCTTTTCGAGACAATGTAGCAGGTAGGCCCTAGGAACGAAATTGTAGGGAAAAAACGTCCTATTTGAGACGAGTGGTGGATATCGACCTGATAATCAAAGTCGTCCATAAAATTACTGCCCATATTTGACGACATGTTTCGTCTGCTCTACTTCGGGAGTTAGTCAAGAATTACGAAATGAAGAAGTTGATTGGAGAGATGCAAAATGATATATTTCGTTTAAATATAACGAATTCCATTTGTTGTTGATTAAAATTGTTTTGAATTTGTATCACCAGCAGCGGTCTCTCGAGATTGAGAAATATACATATTTAATAGTACAACTATGGTCAAAGTGTTAAAGAAAAAAAAAGAGCGTAAAGGAAAAAGGAAAGTATTCTTTATTCTTACTCTTACATGATGTTGAACCGACGCTAAAGCGTTTAGGGCTGTCTTTGTCTACAGCTGAAGTCATCGTAATATAAAAGGAACAGTAAAATACTAGTGATTCAGCTCGGCCTGAGCCAAAGCTGCCTAAAGGCCTCAAAATTAAATTCAAATTAAATTCATTAGTGATTCAGCAGCATGTCCGTGGATTAGTGGTCAGAACATCGAGCTACCAACGAAGAGTTCTTAAAGTTCACAGCTTCGAACCCCACAACAAACGATGGAAAAATTTACTGTTAGAAAGTTAATATGTCATGATAAAATCAATGGACAAAATGCAGGTAGATGTGTATACCAATAGACAGCAACGTTGCTCTGTTTTGGCCAACTGAATCACTTTCTTCATCGTCAGCCTTTTGATTCCATCCTGTTTCCTCTCAACCATTATTACATGTCGAATAAACCGTTGAACATTTTGCTACAATTACAACTTAAAAATTACGTTTCCGTACTAACGTTTAATTCACGTATTTCCAACGCTGCTGGGAAACTGCTTCAGTGTTGTACGTATAGTGATAACTCCGCAGCTAAGCTGTTCTATCGTACGCTGTCCACATTTGGTCGGCAAGTCCGGTAATCCGTCATGATATAGTCGCTGTTGTCTGCATCTGGTCGGGAAATCATCCGGAATAGTCGGGACTTCGTTTGTCGGGAAGTCGTCGAAAAAGTGGGCATAACGACCTTTTTCCCGATCGTTCGGGGCCAAGATTGACCGACTACTTATTGACATCGGGCCGATCATTTTGTACTACATAGGTACTGTGTTTGGATCCATTTTCAGTAAAGAAAAATGAATGTCTTTTTTGTATTAAAGCTAATATATGATCATTCACACACAGCAGCCTCTTATTATGCCGTTTCTTTCTTGTTACGCCTTTCATATTTTGCACTAGCTAATTCAATTCCTTCACTAATATAAGCAAATAATTCATCTTAACATTTGTCTATATTAGCAGCACTAAATTCAAATGGATTAGATTTAAAATAATCGTTAAGAAATTTGAAATATAATCTTGTAAGTACCTCTTTCTTTTCTAATCCAAATTGAGCCGTAGAAATCTCAAATTGAAGGTTATAATTAGAATATTATGCCCACTTAGGTTATAAGATATATTAATTACTTTGATTTCTCTATCAAACCAATTTACAAGTACATGATCTAAAAGCATCATGATCTAAGTTTCTCCATCAGAAGGCTTCCGTAGATCAATATTTAGATGCCAATTACTAGTAAAGGTTTCTTATTATAATTTCCAATTACCTCATCTAAGTTTTATAATAAAATATGAGTATTAGATCTATGGGGGTTATACACATCAATTACGCTCATGAGTTCTTTATACGGACATATTTCTACCACTAAAATATTATGTTTATTTTCAATTGAAGTTATAATACTACTATCAATATTTGTATGCACTTATATGTCAACACCACCACCTGTTTCAAATGAAGACCACATAGTTTGTTAATCTTTGGACAAATTGAGATATTGGCCTTCAAATGTGATCTTCAAATGCATACCTTTTTACGTATCGGTTCCTGTGTTCTCCCAATTGATGTATATTTTGATGTATATTGATTTATAATTGATGTAATTTTAATTGATGTATATTTTGTAAAACGTATGATGCTTATTTAAAATTTTCGTAAGTATATTTCCTCAAACTTGCACAATAACCCTATTTCTTTCTTTTTTCTGATTAAATGAACAGTTTCCTCTTTCTCATACATTAATTGACATACATATTTTTAATTTATTGAGAGAGGGCACAACTGGCATAATTATTTTCCTGATATAATGTACAATTTCTGGAAATTCACTGAACGATATAAAGAAAAAGACTTTATACTGATGGACACTTCCAAAGGTAAAGAAGAAACGTCGTTTAATCTTTCCTCAACATGAAAGAGTATTACTTATCTTGTTAAAGATCATGCAGTTTCTTTTGCAATGCTAGAGAAAAATTTCTTGTGCCACTTGTCTGTGATCTGTCGGCACGAGGACAACACACTCTTGGTTCTCTGTCGGAGAAAGCGGCGAGTGTGTTAGTAGCACGAAGCTGTTCTAGAAAGTATCGTGTGTGCCCTAGGAACGTTAAATCAGATGCCTTGTAACGAAAGCGACTGTGTGCTTGGCAATGTGTCAAATAAATCCCACCCAATGAGGTGCACTGCAATCATCGCTTTTACCCCCCATCCCTACACTAAAAAAAGGACAGACGAATGACTTGGAACAGATGGCATATAAAGACGACGGCATGTAACCAACGGCAACTTGATGTACGAAACAATTTTTGCTCTCTTGCACGTGAGTACACACGTGGTCTTTTACAAGAAGACTCACTTGCGAGTGTTTTATAATTATATATATATATGTTATATTATGAGCTTCACATGCTCGGTGGCATTCCATTTATCATTTATATTCCATCACTGATTATGGAATACAGCTTTCTAATTATCTCCTAATTATTTACCTGGGTTAGGACTATGTGTCGCATGTGCAAGGTTGTGGGCAAATCCTTCAAATGATGGATACCCACATCCATTTCTTTTATTTTACACTAGTTTATTTTACTATATTTTTAGTACTTCTTGAACAATTCATCTCACCCTTAAAATAAGCATTGTCTATCATATCGTCCAAATTTAACCTTTAATATTTGCCTAAATATCAAATAATACAAAAAAGGTGTTTCCATCTTGTCGTCAAAGTTTCATTCTTGTGTGATTCAGTAACTATATTGTGCCCCCACAGCTATAGAAAACCTTCAAAAATATAAAAGCTAGAAAAAAAAAGGTCAGATATTAATACAAATAAGTACGTGAAATTATTTTTCTTATCGTATACTACACTATCTACACTGTAATGTCCTAGAGGCAGACAGACACAAAAGCAAACAGAGTCCCGCGGCGTCCTGTCGCCCAAAGGGGGATTACCGAAAACTTCAAATAACATGGCTAAACCTACCCGGGAGACAAGCCAACATTACGCCACAGAAGAGAGCACAAAAAACAAAAGAGAACCGCAATCGGACCTGAAAACAAGGCGGGTACCTACCCTTCGATGCCTTCTTTCAGCATAATACCCAGAAGACCCAGCATAATACGCACTAGTCTAGAACACAATCCGAACAGAAGTACCAAAACGCAGAGAAGTTGGCGGAAAGCTGAAGGCTAAAACAGGAAGAAAAGAGCCCCAAAGGAAAAAGCGGGCAGATTTCGGCGAGAACATCCCGCAAGAAATTGTACTCACAAACCCACGTCAGCTTCCCAAATCTGCATTCTCCAAGTCCTTTACTAATTAAAGACATACAGAAGTGTAGTAACTTCGCGAAATTGAAGAATTCGCGTGTCTGGAGTGAAATTCGCGAATGAAAACCAGATTAATTAGAAACTACATATCTTTGAAGTTTTTCAACTTTTGTCAATGCTCCGAGCGATAAGAATATGATAACAGGCATGAAGTATTCGAGCGGTAAAATATGTCGTTGAATGGAGGCGGATGCACAGGGTTAGCTTGAGAACCGAAGAGGCTAAATTGTCTTTTGATTAAATCTGTTCGATGCGAAAAAAGTTATGTCAAAAGATGTAAGTCCATAATATGCTGAAAAAGAAATATCCTCGGGTTGTTCTGGCACTAAGGCGAGAAACTTCAATCAATACACTTAAGTGGTAATTGGGGGGCGTTTACCATTTGTTACGTAATAAAAGAAATGTATGTGCGTAAAAAAAAATTACAAAGTATTTTATTGGAGGTTCCTGGTCTTTGAGATGGTACAGAGGAACGATACAATTAGAACTACAGTTATTTCTTAATGAATAGCGTCAAATGATACGTGCTTATTTAAGTGAAACAAAAATTAACTCATTTATGTTGAATGTAGAGAGAATTACTTTGTAGTGTGAATTTAGGAAAATAGTGTGAGTGTAAGTGGCGACTTGAGAGAATTGTAAAAATAGATGTTAAGTGTGTGAGGCCGGTTTTCGTGGTTGGTATTGGGAAGGTTCAGGAATTAGGTACTGGGTATAGGATTTCTGCGATGTCCAGCCAAATGACCTGGCGTGGTCAGTGGCAAAACCTGGATGGAGCCCTATGATGAAAGTCACTGGCAGTACAGCAGCAATTAGCCCAATGATCTGGCGCGATCAATTGGTAGGCTTGGATGAAGAAGCCCCGTGACAGAAGTCTCCAGCAAGAAGAGAATTTTAGCCCAAATGATCTGGCGTTATCAAGTGGCAAGGCCTAGTTGGAGTGGAGCTTCTCGGGTTGGCTCAGCAGAAGCTCGGCTGCTAACGTATTGTAGGAACCCGTCTATGTTACAGGGTTCTCGGCCTCTTGAACAGCGCCTTCTTCCCAAGGATCTGGACAGCGTTTAGCGGCAGTCGTCAGGAGCTTTCCTCAGCGTTTGGTTGAGAGGAAGTTTGACCTAGGGTAATGGTTCTTTGGGCCAAGGCAGATGAGTTAGCCCAGTGACAAAGATTGGTGCTGACCGTTACTTACATGGAGACCTCCGACTAATTGCTGAGTAGAGACTCGGTCTTCAAGAAGTTGGACTTAGAAAAAGAAAAAGTTTTCTAAGTTCCTGGAGCAGGCAGGCGTTTTAGAGTGATGGTGTTTTCATGGCTGGAATGTCCCGGGAGACGTCGGAGAACAAGTTGAGTCTTGACGACGATACACAAATTTTCTCCTCTGAATGGCTATTTTATACTCATGTTAAAAACAAACTATAAAGGCAAAAAATTAAATATTTCAGCATATGCGCAGAAGCAAAGACTTACGAAAGTGTTTTGATTGGTTTCCACAATCCGAATTTTGTCTGGATTTGATGATTCTCTCATCTTGTGGTAGAGGTGAAGTGAGTGGAGCGGAGCGCAGTCGTGTTATTTGCCCTTAGGCAGTGAGGAATTCTTTGTTGTGTCGGAGTAGGATTTTAGGGAAGAGGGGAAAGAGAAGCAGCAATCATGTATGATAGTATGTGTATGCATGAGTGAATGGGTGTAAGTACGTTTCTTATTCTTTGAGGATTCTCTCTATCTTCCAATTATTACAATGTTCAAACGTCCAGTGTAATACATAATGACGTTTTGTAACTATACTCAACATTATTACATTAACTAAGTTTATATGGTGTGAGTTCAAAAGAAATTACACTTGTTGCATATCTATACCTCATAAGAACCAAATATACTTTGAAGTACATAAAAACATATTCAGGTTTCTCTCCTTGTGCATATTACACTTATCCAGTTAATTTTCGATAGTGTCCGAAATAAGATAGTCAATTACATATAACTTTTCAGAATTTGAAACAAAATCTGAAATTAACCAAATACCTATTAAGAATTAGTTCCTTAATTACATATTTTGTCTTATGAAGTCTTTATTATATGGATTGTGTTCTGCTGAGACACAGACTCTTATTACCTTAAATATTATTGAACAGGGTGAACGGGATTGATTTGTCATTGACCGTATTGGAAAAACAAAATAAACACACGAGTGGATTTCTTTCGAATTTACGTGGTTATCTGAAGACAGTAAAGAATGAATGTCAGAATGTACTTCTCAACAATATGGTCTACTTATGGCTTTACTCGTAGCAATTAGAGAAAGTAGACTATTATTATAATTACACATCAGTAGTTATCATATTCATAAGGAAGATACCTTAGTTTAAATTGTTTACTTATTTTCTTGTTTACCTATTTATTCCGCTTGTACCTTAACTTGGAGAAATTCTAACTGTAACCTACAAGATAGTTTGCTGAGTTCTTTAAGGAAGGAAATGTACGTGCTGTTAAAATGAGGGTGCTATTGCATGAGGATTACACAGCCTTTAAAAGTTAACAAAAATTAATAATTAAGCATTCAATTATATTTATATTGTGTTAAGGGGAAAGAGAGTGGTAGTTTTGGGTTTGCGACAGACATGAAATATCCCTCTGTTTTCGGAATCTTGTCCTAAAGCCTGAGACGTTACGCCAAGATTACGGAGGATAAGAGCAAGTTAGGGTGAAAAAAGACAACGAAACAACACTGTCTGGTTTCCTAGTCTGGGTTTTTGGAAAATGAAAACCTTGTTTTGCTTGCGATATCGAATATATGAAGAAAAAAAGATATTCAGAATTATGGCTATTAAAATTAAAGTTGGTATATACGAAAATCGTCACTTTAGAAAAAGGAAGAAAGATAACACATGCGCAAACAAAACAGTCAAAGGAACGTGGATAAAAATATATCTAGAACTCAAAACGCTATTCCAGTGACCTACTGTAACTAGGTTACTATTCACAGGTTCCCATCGGGACATCGAGCAGGCCGGTCAATTCATTGCACATTCCTCCTTATTCAGCTATCACTCTCATCACCTTCACCATAACTCACTTTCCACAAACGCAAAAGCAAAAACGCGACATCGAATTATATACCTCCAGGCGGAACCCAGTTCCCGTTCCTCGGACAGTAGTCGATCCTTGCACTTCGACACTGCAAGGATAGATCGGCAGTGGCCTGTACACCCGCCCCAAGTCCAAAACGGCAACTTTATTCTGGTATCCAACATCCTACCTCGTTCTTACAAGCTTAAACGACACATTCTTCACCCAGTACACGAACGTCCTGAAGGCCAGACCTATTGAACGGTTAGTCACTAAAATATACAAAGCCCAACGCAGCCACGTGCAAGTTAGCATTGATCGCGAAATTTGAATAAACTTAACTGATTTGACCAATCTCTCAAATTCACTGACGTAATTGATCAAAACATCAGAACCATTTTATCATATATATGTAGAAATGTATCACTCCGCGGACAGACATAACGAAAGACAGAGAACCTTCAAACAGCTATACACTATGATGGTAAACTACCTACTTCTTAATAAAAACCTTCACATAAGGAATATCTGGTAAAAATGTATTTATTTTCGCTTAAGAAAAACCAACGCAATACAAAAGAGTTTGCTCATTGAATTCCAGAAAAAAAACTTTCTGAATATTCGCTTTAGCACCTCAAAACGTGTTTCCAAAAGTGCTGTAAATTTCATATAACAGGTAAAAACAATGCTCTGCATTTGAGCAAGGCCATAAATTCACACACATATTTGCCCAAAAAAAGTTATTTCAGTTCCAAAACATTAGGACAAAACATTAGCCATTTCTTTACTGTAAAAACGATCAAATACATCGATATCTACAGGGCAAAATTTAGCTTTGATATTCCGAAAATCATTGTTAAAATTTAGTCAGTAATTACATCTTTAACCGAAAAAAAACCTAACCGCCAGTTTGATAAAAACATACATGAGAATTGTAATTTAGGTTAGGTAATTTCAAAACACAATTTATACTGGCGTAGTCTGGCTTACGGATGTCGAAAGTAACCAAGACGTTTTGAGCCCAGTTGGCCGAAATAAAGCATTACGATACGTTAGATTTCACGGTTACTATAGTAGACAATCTTATCGGAATCATACGCAATTTAGCCACTTCGATTTCCAAAAAGGAAAAATCAAGAATGCTGAGTTAAAAATAGAAAGTGGTTTTCTAAACATTACATTATGCAAGATGCAAGGTATAAATTTCTATTCTTTTAAAACAGGTTTATCGTACTGAAATTTCACTATCAAATGAAACACACCTGGATTTCAGGGAGAGAGGAGAATTTTGAACTATTAGCCATACATGCCTGAATTTTGGAAATCCTGATCCCCGAAGCCAACCAAATTAAACGGACATGTTCACTTTACTCATATCTTCAAAAGAAAACTCAACCACTGACATGCTGAAGACACACTATCACTTTCACGCACACACACTGGAAAAGAGGGTATCAGACCCACAAAGAATTATATTTTATTTAAACAAAAAGAAAGAAAGAAAACACTGTACACCACACATAAACGAATCGAAAAGACTTCACACACATAAACAAACCCCAATGAAATGCTCCTCGTTCACCTTCTGTTGAGGCCGATATGGAAGTTCAAACGTCGAAATGCTGTATCTAATATTCTGCTTATACCAGCTGTAGTCTTAGAAGCCGCTACTATGTGTATATTCTCCAAAACTAAGAGGTTGCTTATTATTCTTTATTGTTATTTACTAACTTCAAATGCTTAGTTACATTGATCATTTGACTTTTTATGCAATATTAAGCGCAGCCCTCATTATTACAACCTCCGCTTTACGTCGACCATGATGAACTGTCTTTCTCAGCAACTAGCCAATCAGAGGCGAGAATCCAACCGGAACCAAAAAAGAGGAAAGGATGGGGCCCAGCAAACTGACTAACGTAGCGAAAATAAATGCATCAATCAAAGCTTAAAGATTGTTTATGAAGACTAAAACGAAAGAAAATTTAATGAAGAATATAAGATAATAGGATATTAAAAGAATAACTAAGTAATAAAAGAAGAAATTAATAAAGAATAAAATCCCGCCATTTCAACAATGAGATAGATAACCAGATAGGAGCGTCATCTTTACACTCGTACGAATGAAACCTCTTTTGATTTGTGCCGCTGTCGGCTGAAGAAAATATAACCTTCATCTCTGAATCAACATAGCTTCGGAAAAAAAGAAGAACAAAAAAAAGGGGGGGAGAGTGTAAGATATGCAGCTAACACCCGATGGTTCAGGGGTCGCTACAACACAGAGTTGAACTTCCTTCCTTTGATCCCAATAAATCTCTCAATCAGTTCATCGTTTGCCACACGTTTTCAATTGATAATGTTGCTAGCGAGTGAAGTTTTCTTCAGCTAATATCGATAATTGCAGACAAAATTTTATACATTTTGAACAGAGATTAAATTCAGGGTGGTCTCGGGAGGGCTGAGCCCACCCACTGATTTTCTAAGGAGGGTTGGGACTCACCCACCAGTTTCAACGCACGCTATGGTTCTATATTCTATAGTATGCACACAATATATCTGTCGACAAAAATTTGGTAATATTTGGTCATGCATTTGTTAGAAACGATATTTAGATGAGAGTCTCCAACCGATCAGCTTAGAATTTAACCCCTAGTTTCGAACAAAATAAACTTCTTTTTTTCTATTTTTCATGATGATGGAACTCTCACTAAAAATTTGTGGCAATCACAGCTGAAGGTCATATTTTTTTCTTTTTACAAAACAATAAAAGAACAACTTCAATTAATTTTAAATGTGGGATCGGTACTCTAATGTTGCCCCACTTGTGCTCAAGAAAGACATAGTTTTATTTTAGATGGGGAAAAAATGCTTTGCAAAATGAGATATTTCATCTGATTGTTGCAAGAGAAATGATATACCTACCTTACTATGGCTCTTAATAAGACATATCACCTAAGAATTTTGAGCGTCACCTAAGAAACTTAAAATTTGGGGGCAGTTTACCATACCAAAAAATGCTCAGTTATGGAACTGCTGTGACTGCGTCGACCTAGAAATTATACTTTCCGGAGGCAAGTTCACACAAAAATACTGTACTTCAATTGAAAGTAACGTGATATAATATACCCCAGTAGCACACACGTCGATAAAACCGTTTAATGTACGCCTTTTCAACTGTTTTATCAACGTTTAGTCAACGTGTGTGCTACTGGGTTTTAATAATGATTTACATTTGTGTGGCAGTTCCTTGATCCTTTGCTCCTAAGTATCTCAAGAGCTGAAGCGGGTCATCCGGTCAAGTTTTGTACTGTCTATGCTTAGGACCCGGCTTCACCCGGTAACTAGGAAGGCAGCACAAAGTTTTTATTCTTTCCTTAATTGAAGACCTGAACTGAAAAACATCCCAAGTCCATAGGAAGTATATATTTTCAGGAGGAACGGAAAACAGTCCAAAGTCTTCGCATGCTATCCTATTCAGCGGAAATTATTTTGTGTTAAAATGGGTTTCTGCGGTGGGATTAAGATGTAATATTTATGCAAGTGGATAGCCCCCTTGGACTATAGATATCGACGAACAGAAAATAAATGCAAATACGAAAAAAGTTGACTTGGGATGTTTTCCAATGCAAGTCTTCAATTGCGTTTGAACAGTGTTTCTTTTAATGAGTGACCGACACAAGGGTTTTACCCCAGAGCACCAAAAGATTCATAACAGTAGAAATGACATATGGAAATAGTCTCATATACCTGGAAACAAGTTAGTCACTTAAAGCTTGAATTTGATTTTCATTTTTAAGGCCTTTAGACAACTCTTGGCTCAAATCAACTAAACGTTTGGCGTTGTATTTCTTATGATGAGGTTTTCCAAGATAAGTAACACATGTTTCCAGCTTGCTTTTCCACGCATGGATTATTATAATTATATTGCCTTCGCCTGGCATATAATGATAACGTTTCATATCGAATCTCTTTTGATGAATTTGTTCAATTTCGCGATGACCCACAGATAGAGAAAATAGCAGCAGTTCCTCCCGTAAATTTCTTGGAGGCAGAAAACAGAGATACAACATCAAAATCACTACAGACATCCTACTATGATCCTTAAAATTAATCCTTGTGAGAAATATTCGTATTGTATCATTACGTCCTTCACTTCTACAGTATGCGCCACAACTTATCCATTATGTAGAAGTGTTATTTTAAAGCTGAATGTTGATGAATCCATAGACACCAATTAAGGTTGAAGGTAAATCCTAATTCATGTGGTAGTTCTAAGACAACCTTGCACAGCAACATTCATTGTTCGTTTTGTAGTATTTATATAAGTGTTTCCCTCCGTCTAACATCCGCATTTTTAGAGATGATGCAGATATAAAAACAATTCAATAGATGTTTTCCAAGCTTGAAGTAGAGGTTGAACTGCCACAGAGAAGACGGTAGTGGCGTATTTTGGATTCACAGCTTAGACTAACGCTAGCCACAGTAATAAGGTTTACAATGAGAGTATGCAGGTCACACATAGTATTGATGATGATGATGATAGGTATTCTCGTCTCCTTTTCTTGTAAAATAACATTATTTGTGCAGATTAAAATATTCATTCACAAGCTTAGGTTGCGGCGGTAACCTAGATAGCCCACAGGATACGCTCCTGGAAGACGGGTGAAGATGAATAGTACGTAAGCTAAACCAAAGAGTCAAGCACACAAGATCGAGATTAAAATTAAGGTCTCAACGCGCTCTGAAGGACGAAACGCTTTCGGCAGAACACTGCTCATGATGACTTATTCTGAATGAATTCAAAATCTGAAAGAATATAAATTGTATTTATATTAGCTATCACTTATTTTTTTAGATCCTTTGATAGCAAAGGCATAGAAAAAATGACCTTATAATCGCGCTTAGCCCGTTTCGTCTATCTGTGTCCACTAATTAAATATCAAGAACCACAACATGTAGAGAAATGCTTGAGGTATTGTTGGCAATGTATTGGCTAGACTAGCTCATAGCCGTCTGAATCGTCGTGATTGGCACAGTGCAGTGATTCAGAAATAAAAATTGCTCAAAATGTTTCCATTCCATTAGACCCATCTGCACCAAACTTGGCATAACGTTACTAGACATAATGGAAAAAATACTGTGGGTGTCCACGTTACCAACAAACCCTTTTCTTGCCAGAGTTGCCAACCTATTTTATGTAAAATTCCCTTTTTTTCAAAGTTGTTTCCATCACGTTAGACCTAGCAGCACCAAACATGATATAAATATTATTCGACACAATAGAAAAGTATTGTAGGTTTGCCAATCAGGAAGCACTCCAGTTGTCAGGGTTGCTAACCTATTTTATAGAACTGAATGCTATCAAGCCTTCGCGATTCTCAGTAGAATCGCAGCTTGTACCGGAACTCGCAAGTTCCTTATGGAACTCCCAAGTTCATAGCCGCAGTAACAAACGTTCTCCATTGGATTCTATCCTGGGTAATATCAAGCCAGTTTTCATAACGAGAATTATAAATCTGAAACATTTAGCAAATACAATAACTAATCAGAGTACAAATATTCAGAACAATTCAATTCCAATAGTGTGGTGGTAACTACAAACTTCTAAGGCTCAGTTCTACATTCGACCGCTAAGCTTCTAGTCAGCGCTAAGTTGAGGCTAACTCACATTTTACGTACTCTCATTGGCCAAGATCAGACTTGGTCTCAACTTAGCGCTGACTAGAAGTTTAAGCGGTCGATTGTAGAACTGACCCTAAGTGAAACTTCCTTTTAATGCGTTTGAAAAAAATACTTTTTTTCTTCATTGTTAATGTTATGATAATAAAGATGTTAGGCGTTATTTGCGGTGGCAGGATTATGAGGCGAAGGTCCCTGGATCGTTTGGAGATACTGCTAACGCCTTTCAGATGAGATTTGTAGTTTTAAGTGGACTCTGAATCATTTGTTGATGGAATTATTTAATGATATGATGAGTTGATGTCATTGATGATGGAGGACAGTGTACGAAATACACTAAGAAAAATATATACAAAAAGAGACACTAAGCGCATACATTATAGCTTTTCTACCCACACAGGGGACGTCCAAAAATGGTACCGAAACGTCCGATTTATGTTTAAATACAACAATGGGCATCCAAAGGACAGCCAATGGACATCCAGACCTGGATATGCCAAAGACATCTATATTTTTATGTGCAACGGATGACGAAAAGATAAATTCTAAAAGATATCCATGCTTGGGCGTCTTATGGACGCCGAAAACAAGTCCAAAACTGGATATCCAAAAGACATCCCAGTTTGGATGTCCGATGGACACCAAAATAAGTTCGAAACTGGATGTCCGAAAGTGATCCAAGTTGGGACATCGAGTGGATGAAGCAAAGGCACTCCAAACTGGACATGCAAAAATTTTCAAATGTGGGACATCCTATGGACTCAAAAAATGAGTTCTAAACTGGACATCTCAAAGAGTATCAACGTGGGACATCTAATGGACATTCTCTGGATGTTACCATGGAGTCTTGTTTGGATGCCCAAAAGAGGTAATTTTGCTCCTCCATCGGCCGTCCTGTGGACACAAACTGGATAGTCAATTGTTGTCCATTGAACGTACGTGTGCTGTGTGGGCAAACTCTCATATAGGAATGTAAAATATACAACTTATTCACAAAAAGTGGAAGTACTTTATATATGCTTCATCTTAAATTATGACTCGAAATATAAAGAAACAGCACTAGAAACCATTAAAAATAGCACTCGTAATAAGGAAAAGTAAAACAAAATAACACTAGTCATGAAAATTAAAACGAAATAGGAATATTAACCCCGAAACAACGAAAATGCTACTGGTTATTACGAAAAATAGAATTAATAGCATAATAAAAAACAAAAAAACAAAAAAAATAACAAAACTAGCAATAATACAGTAATATAGCAGCAATATAGTACTATACAGCAATATAGTACAAAACATAACGCGAAATAATACTGACAATCACGCAAAATAGCTTAATAATAACAAAAGATAACATTGGAAACTGCCACAAGAGATTTTATTTTTCAGTCACAAAATGAGAAATCTATTAATATTGCGTTCTCTTAGATCCAACTCCAGCGCTCGGCAATCCCGTCTGAGACCTTTTAGAAATCTACATGTTATCCTTCCGTCAACACCTGCCGAATGCTAAGTAGTACATTAATGCAATGCCAAAATCTGTACTTTCCCCTTCCTAGTTCAACGATAGAAAGAGCGCAAGAAAATGTGTATTCACATATCGACGTGCTAAACCCTCCTACTTCGAGATGACAAAAATCTCATCAGCGAATCAGAAACCTAAAATCAAACTAAAGACACATTAACGTTGGTTGCCCAGCTTTCCCCCAACAACAAACTTTTCATTGTGATTGATTTACCACACGTCGATAACAATCTGATTTTTCAATAAGTGAAATGGACTACCTGCAACTTCTGCCAAACACAATGAAAAGAAATTTAACAAACATTCTAATTAAATATTATTGCAACAATATATTTCTTTGATTGTGTTCAATACTTTAATTTCAACTATTAACGTATCGCTTTTTTTTTTTTTTTGCATATCGAGAATCCTTGTCTCATTTGTGACGTTTGTTCATCTATCTCTCTTCTTTTTAATCGTTTCTTCTTTTTCTTTTATTCCTAAATGTTGACGTCACAATCCTCACGTCGTATACTGGGAACTTTGCCCACCGTTGCCACGCAGGCAAAGCAGGCAGGCAAGCATCACTGTCGCGCCGCCAAACCCCTGCATAAAAAGGAAAAATGGGGAGTTGGTTGAGACCTGGCTAGTTCCACAGCCTCCCGCTAGGGTCCGCCTCTGCAGCCTTGCATCTTGGCAACACATCAAGGCTAGGAAGAACGACGTGAAGGAGAGAGAATCGAGGGTTATAAGACAGTTGGTTGTATCTTTTTTGCGTGAACGGGGTTTATAGGCACCTGAAGCTTTTCCGTATTTGCGTGCAAAAAAAAATTAAACAGAGAATGCCTTTTTTTCCTCTACTTTATCATGGGAGGCAAGCACTTTAACAACACGGGATCGAGATGAGCGTGTGCTCTGAAATTGTTGACCTACCACGAGCAGCAGTACCAGGAAGAGTACTCGTAATGATTTTGCCAGCAACGAGGTTCCGTGTGTGTATGTGTAGTGGTGTAGTGGATGTAATCTAACCTAGAAAGCGCGAAGCGAAAGAAAAAAAAAAGGGGGTGTGTTGTCTGTGTGCAGCTGAGCGCCCTGGAAAATCTGCATCAAGCGGGGAATTGGATTTATCCGGAGCCTTTAAACGTAACCTACCTGTCTTTCTATCTCTCTGTTGATCATACAATCACACTCTCTTTCGATTGTGTATGTGCTTATGCGTGCCTGGGAGTGTGAAAAAAGAGCGCGTGGAGTGATCATTAATCCTTGAATCTTCTTTACGTAATTCATCTTATTTTTTTTTTGATTTTACAAGAGTCGCGTGCAAAATTCGCGCGCTCGCGTGTGTATACGAGAAAGTGCATTTATCGGGCCGTGCGAACTCGTGCGCGCCGTGTTGTATTGTGTGAACATATACGTTGAGTACTCTCTACGTTAGTATTTTTTTACTCTAATCAGTTTTCCTTTCAACAACAACAACATCTCTCTCTATCTCACGAAATATGTATTGGTTGCAGTGAAAAGAAGTAACTGTGAACAGATATCGTTTATTTGAAAGTTTTATTCTCTATTTTGGCAATGAAACAGGCCTGTTTGTAGCAGGAGGCTGTTGCAGCCCCGCCTACAAATTTATCTCCATCCGTGTAATTTACTCTCTGATACATCACTCCGCGAAAGAAAGTGTTGGCACGGCGATTATTATAATTTAATGAAGATGATGATTGCACCGATATTCGCAACTAATAAACAAAATCCATTGTTGATTTCTGTTCTTGAAAGACAAACATCAGTTCAACAATGGAAGCTTGCAGAGAAACATATTTCATTTTGACACCGAAATATTGTTCTCTTATGCCGTATAGGTTTATAAATCTAGTGTTACCTTGCTCATGTATACAGCGCACAAAAGTAGCACAAATAAAATAAACACATTTAATAATAAGAGTTTACAAGATTATAAGAACAATCTGTTTCCGTGTTTGAAAGAACAATACTTATACTTGTTATCAAGTTAAATTAATGTGTATTAATAGAAATTAACCTCGCGCCTGGTGTAAACCGCAGAAAAGATAGTCAAGAGTACAATTTGGTGCTGCATGTCTTCATTTGTTTTTCTGTTGTACTTCCCTAAAGACGAATATAAGATAATATAAACTCGTGAATATGTGCTTTTACAAAGTGTACATTTAAGTCGTCATCATACGAATATCTTTCATTAAACTAAACTGACTTGACTTCAAGTTTTGGTAAATTAATGCACACAGTCACAACACACACTCCCTAAAGAGAAAGAAAAATATATTATTATATAGTAATATCGCCATGTTGTTCCTAGTGATATTAAGTGTACTGTGTCAGTGTTATTGGATTTTTAGTTCAGTCTTTATTTCCGCATCTCCCATAGGAGCAAGTTGTGACTTTGAAACAAACTGTTCATGGACGTGGAATACATCATTTCGAGTCCTCTCGGGACACGAAGCCGAAACCATCTTTCGCACAGAGCCAGCTGGGAATTTTACAGGACCATCTTTCGACGCGAATAACAATAAGGATGGTGAGTATATTTGAAACCTAATTTTTTATGCATGTTTTGGTGTTTTGACTTGCAATCATTTTGCCACGTCTGACCATATCGCTTTCAAATGAATATTAATTTCGTTACCATATGTTATTGGGTTAGGTTAGGTAAGATCATGTTGTGTTTTGTAGGATAAGGTTAGGTTAGGTAAGTTAATGTTACGCTGTTTCTGCCATTTTACTGAGAAAAAAAATCAGGAAATTCAGGAAATCGGCTTTGTGGAAATTTTCAGTAACCATTTTGACGTAAGTTAAAAATCTTTGGATTTCAAAAGTATTTGAACCAAGAATTCTTAGAAATTTCTCAGTATTCTTGTCTTTCAACTTCCTTCGTTACGGGTAAGAATACATTGAAAAATAATTTTGATTGAATCCATTTAAGATTCGAAAATAATTTTGATTGAATCAATTTAAGAATGAAAAATAATTTTGAATAAATCAATTTGAGAATGAAAGATAAGTTTGACCGAATCAATTTAAGAATCATAAATAATGTTGACTGATTCATTTCAGAATTGAAAATAATTTTAACTGAATAGTAATAATGT
Source organism: Lepisma saccharinum (assembly GCA_022664845.1). Lineage (NCBI taxonomy): Eukaryota > Metazoa > Arthropoda > Insecta > Zygentoma > Lepismatidae > Lepisma > Lepisma saccharinum. The sequence goes on from JAGDQP010022540.1 coordinate 26,876, forward strand.
CATGGATCTTAATCATAATCACAATTTTTATCTAATCATAATAAAAAGAAAGCTAAGTATTCTTTGTTTGATGATCCTTGGAAACCGAAAGGTTTGTAATTTTTGGTAGTAAATTTCCACGCAGTCAGTTTCCTGATTTCTTCCAGGAAAGTATAGAAACATTTTAACAGTGTAGATTTTGTAATACAAGGTTAGATTAGGCAGGGTAAAGTTTGTCAAGTTAGGTTAGGTTAGAGCAATCAACTAGACCAGAGTTGTTATCTTCATTTGTTTTCTTTTTACCATAAAATAACTTTTGGAAGAAAGATACTAGAGATTGTCGCATATTTGGCCGTGGTCAGGGTTTTTGTATGACGAAAACGTTATTCTTTTTAAGTTAGGTAAGGTAAGGTTATGTTGGGTTTTGTAAGGTAAGGTTAAGTTAGGAAAGGATCTGTGGGTTAAATTAGGTAAAGGTAATTTAGCTTAGATAAAAATGGTTAAGTTAGAGTACTCAGCCGAGCTGGAATTGTCATGATTCATGTTTTTTTACCGTAAAAATTACCATAGGGGCAAAAGTAATGAAGATAATCGAAAAATTTGATTACCGTTACTCTCAGTTGTCGCACTTTTCGATTATGGAATTACGGATTCAAATATCTTGTTCACTTTTTTCTTGAAAGTGCAAAATTAAACTTATTTGTATTTTATATTTTGATAAAGAAACAGAGAGCAGGGATAAACTATATCTAAAGTACATCATAATGGAAAGAGAGATATAATGTCGTTGCTCACAACATAATTGAGTTTGGTTTGGTTACACACTAAATTCAAAGAGCGGATTTCCGCTCGATTTGAGCGGAATATATAATCTTTTGTGAGCGGAAAGACGAATCACTTTTAGAGTGAATTTTCATAGGAGAGAAGCAAGAAAATTTCCGCTCGAAAAAATGATAGGATCTATAGTATTCCACTTCGATGGTAACGTAGACGTGACATTTTTTTTGTTTAGGTGGATCATCATTTTATTCAAATAATGTTTTCATCTTTTAAGGAAGAAAAGTTTTGTACTTATGAATGAAAACAGAGTAAAAAACTTAATCTCGGACAGATTTGAATCCGGTACCTTCCAGCCAGCTATCCAACGCCTTAACTCCTGAGTCAGCCGAGCAGCTACTAGAATACACCTTCCACAAGTTTCTTTCGACTCATCAGGTACTTGAGAACAACGTTCGAATATTCCTTGTGCGTATATTACTCGGTTACTCCTGACGCCTTCTATTATATTTTTGTCACTGATAGAAAGTTTTCAGGTTTTCTGTTGTCATTTTTAACTAAATGCAACGCGATAAATTTCACAGTATAGTCTTTCTCCACGGATTTGGGGGCTCTAAAAATTTAGATTTTCTTTTTATAAAATCCATATAATTTTGTCTATTTTACAAAAAAAATCGGAGGGAGGTCCAGACCTCTTAATAACGTCCCTGGCGAGGAGTTCTGGGGTATGGGAGGTGACGCTACAACTCAGCAGCGTTTAATTCTAGAACAGAAGTAAAGTAGAAGTGACTTCTCTTGATTGAATCATATAAAATACACCTTTTATACATTTCGCCCAATATTCCAGCTCCTACCTTGGTACCTTGCTGTTAATATGGGCAACTATTTTTGGAATATTACTCTCTATAGGACATAAATTCTCCTAGCAAAATTTAAGTGTAGGTTTCAATATGATCCCATTTATGATCTCCTTGTTAAGCGCAGATACTTTCATTTTTATTAATATATATTGCAATTCTTTTGTAACATCAAATTAAGATTTATGTAAGGAATTAATACCATAAGTTAGATGAACCTAAAACAATACTGTATTTAATTATGATTGTCTTTGTAAGAAATACAAGTCGTATTACAGGCAAGGAGATAACGAACGATCTTCCGGTCATTTAATTTCATTCGACTTGAAAGTTCTGTCCACAGAGATGATTAAGACAGGCATCTTTTTCATAATTTGGACGTTCATGTAGACAAAGTTGTTTAATGAAGCGTATAGAAATGTGGGATTAATAATAAGAATGGGAAAGGATTTCAGGAAGGCAGAAACTCTCATGCGTCTATTTCAAACATGTGTAAGATCAAAAACTGAATACGCTACCATTATTTGGAATCCAAGTACTGCATATAGCTCAGACAAACTGGAAAAAAATTCAAGCAAAATTCCTAAGATTCCTGGTATACAAAGAAACCCGAGAACTGATAGCAAAAAAAAAATAATATTAAATACAAACTTTAACATGATGAGTCTTGGGAACAGACTTACTCTTCATGAAATGATTTTTCTTTACAAAGTGTTTACAAATAGAATAGATTGCATCAATCTGCTCTCAAACTTTCAGATACATGTCCCATCAACCAAAACCAGAACAAAAAACTCAGGATACTTTTATTGTCAAAAACCGCCAACAAATATTATGCAAAAGTCACCAACTTGGAGAATGAGCGCAACCTATAATGACATAAGTAAAACAGTAAGAGAAATTGATTTTCATAACATGAATGTTAAACAAATTCATAACATTGTAAAACAAATTCTGTGTAATGATTGTTCTAGTTTATCTTCATAAAAGAACATGTGATAGAGAGTATATATATATATATATATATATATATATATTGACATCTTCTAAGTTTTGCCAAAGGAAATAGACGAGACGGAACTTGAAGACTTGTGAAATTGGTGTCTGTCTTTTGTCTCGTAATAATAACGCTCGATACCATGACAACAGGAGTGAGACAGAGTCCAGTCGGAAGGCTGTGCACATAGGCTACCGCGAACTGCACATTTCAACTCGTCTTACCGAGACCTTTCAAATGACAACTCAACCACCTTCGTAGTTCTAATACTTCCTAAGTTATTACTTCCTCAATTGAAAGTTATCGACGACTGGACAAAGATGATATATTAGGCTTTGAACTCGTGTTGCCGAGACTTCCAATGACCTTTGTATCACTAGCAGATCCTGTGTTCAATGTTGTCGGTAGAAGGACATAGCGGTGATAAAAAGTTTAGCAGTTTTCGTTGCTGAAGCCTAAAATTGGACAGCATCAGGCTGATCAAGATGCAAAAGATCTTAGAGCTATCGCGAAAACAACTAACAATCTGACGACAACCAACTCAACGAATAGAGAGAGTTAGGTGAACCTACATGATCGCAAACTATCCAAATCTTTTAAAACTCTCTAAACTTAGCTACATGGATATGGACCTACTAATGGAGTGTATAACTGTATTAGACCTATCTCGAGTTTCCTTGGTTCTCATTCACATAGAGTGACTCAGCGATGGAGGTTAAAATATAACATTTACAATGGACAAAAGGATTGTTAAGCCAACTATTGCGCACACAATCTTTTTATTTGAAGCACCACTGAAACA
>JAGDQP010022541.1:6630-30283 GCA_022664845.1 Lepisma saccharinum
ATACATACATACATACATACATACATACATACATACATACATACATATATACATATATATAAAGAGAGAGAGAGAGAGAGAGAGTGTTCCGTTTTTCTCGTCACGTACTGTCTCGGTTATCTGTCACATCCATGTTGATTTTTTCTGGGTTACTGCTGTATGCGTATATTTTTAAATTCGAAAAAGGGCTGAAATTTTAGGACAAAAAGAATCTACAAAAACATAATGTAGGACAGAAAACTATAAAACACACCAAATAATAAAAATGGTTTTGTAACATACATACGTGTTCGAGTGCTGGACAAATACCATACTGGGTGACAGATATTAAGAGGTGTAGTTCCCCCCCCCCTTTCGTTATTACTATAGCTGCCTGGTTGGATGCCTAGTTTCTGAGAAACTAATTTACGTAATAAAAGCCTGGACGTTGACTGACGTTGTCATGGAGAGTTCTCTCGTGTAAACAAGGAAAAAGAAGAAAGGTTACTATTCTTTGCAGATTGTAAAATAAATATTACCCTTCATACAGTGGGAAATATGTTTTAATGAGTTTAGGAAAAGTAGAGATCAAGCGCGAGGGATAAAATATATATGTCCTGTTTTTGTCAAACACATGTGTGTGTGCGTGTGTTTGATAATGTCTGGTTACCTAGAGACTGATTAAAATACATCATTGTTAAGTTCTTGTGATCGTGTGAAGATACTCAGGTTAAGTACTATTGATAATGAATCTTATTTTATATACCGGCGTCATTAACAAAGTATAAATTAATACTGTTGTTAGTCTTGTAGGCCTTCTTTTCATCCTATTAAATAGTAAATTACATATAAAATTTTACGGTTTAACCAATCACAGACTGCAAGACTACATATGCACCCACTCAATTTTCCGTTTACACCCCTCTAAACTGATAATCCTGAGAAAATCGCTTGGAAGAAATGGGAACGCGTTACAAGTTTTCCATATTTAGTACCCGATTTTGATACTGTAAGAAGAAGATAAATATCTCAACAAAAGTATCGAAAAAAAAACTATCAATTTCGTATTTGTATTTTCCTTCAACTCGTTCTTTCGCTGTAACATCCTCTGTAATATTACTACTCAGAAGCGTATTGTATATGCGTGTGTGATGCATTGCTCTTTGTTTTCACTTTTCTGTGGATTTTGAAAACAGAAAATTTGATTGCAACTTCAAAAACAACCATAACGCAAATAACCCCAAATAAACACTGTATGAAACGTTACATTAATTATCTGTTGAACGAGGAGCTCTAGTACGCAAGGCGGATTAATAATGCTCCCCATAGTTAACTTAAAAGCCAAATGTTCAAATTACTATACCATGACGGCACTAAATCAGAGATGATAGATTCAAATATCCACCAACAAACTTCACTGAGAATACATGTCCCACTAGTATTGAGCAAATGTAAGACTAAACAAGAATTATAATAAACTTCTACTCTTTTATTGCTCTTTGCCAAAAGCAAAAGTTTATTTGATCTTTTTTTTTTCAGTCACTGATTGAATCGTTATTAAAGACACTCTCATCTTTCAATTAGGACCAACCCTTCTGATACGGAAACTCTATCTATCGTAATATGCATAGCTTTGGGAGGGACCATGGCATATTCTAAGTATCTTAGTGAACATAACATATTCGAACACCAATCCTTCAACTACAAGATGAGTCGCAGACCTACATTCAAATTAGTGAGTGTTATGGTTTCCGAATCACCAATTTGAAGAAATTATTTATGGTATTTCATTGTCTATGTATGTTGTTTGAAACACCGCTAAACATGTCGGAATTTATTAGAACTTACTAAATAGGAAGTTTGGGTCCCAGTTCAGCTGGAACTATCGAGCAGGGTATGTTCTCATAAGAATTGTCACCTTTATTGCTGCGTGAGACTTTATACTGTCGAGTACCTATATTTCTGTGTTTTAAATATAAAATAAATTATATGTTTCGATATTCAATAAATATATCAGTGAAGAAGGTAGCAACATACGAACATCATATTTTTATTTCTTGTAGTTGAAAGTGAAGATTGCACTTTCAATGTTCAATATTGGGAAATAACGACACCTGAATCCGTCAATACTCACTACAAACAAAGTGATAGACTAAAGCTCAGAAATAACCATGATTCAGTACATATAAAACTGGATATTCACGTGGTAGAGTATAGTACAGGAGTGGTCATATTTTAGAGTATACGAATCAACTGCATACCCAGGTGATCGATTTTGACACAGTTGTGACAAAGTCATAAAATAAGATCAAAGTCCAATAAGATTAATTCAAACTTCAAGTATAAATAAGGACCCTCATTTACCTTCGGGGACAGTCGCAGGCCAGTTAACAGTCAGTTGTCAGATCTACTCGACTCACTTTTCAACGTTGACGCCTTATTCTAAGAGAAAAGCAGGTTCTAGTACAAATCATGGTCTTTAACATCAAAAAAGGTTTATTTTCTAACTGATCAAAATTTACATTTAAAGTTGAACTAACAGACTATTCTATCGTCCTAAAGGATACATTTTAACACCACCGAAACTCTACATAATTGTCGCATATGTGCGAACAAACGTCTATGTTACATTTCGTATGCATTGAGGAAAACGGCAAGGAGGTGCGAACAAACGTCTATGTTACATTTCGTATGCATTGAGGAAAACGGCAAGGAGGTTGAATCTTATCTGCAGTGTGCGGTGATGCGGTGTGATTTAACATAGGCTTTTGTTCCATAAATCCAACACAATGTACGCCTCAATTATCAGTTTTTAACTTTAACAAAAGGTACGTAGGATGAAATTATCTTTTTTAAGGTTTGTTTATGAGGCTATTGAAGTCATGTATGACTAATGCTATTGTTATTTTAATATGTGTTACATCTTTGACAACTTAGAAATAGCTTGTGATTGTCATGATCAGCCTTGTTGTCTAACGAACTTCTCTCTTACTAAAATGTACTTAAAATGTTTGTGGTCCCTTTGAAAATTCCTTGATGCTAAATTATTCATTTATATTGTAAGTGTGAACTCTGGAACATGTAAATTACAAACTCTACCAACTACGCATAAAACTCTTAATTTAAACCCAAACCTACACTTGGTCTTTTGTTTTCCAAATCCTCTTGTCAGCCAAATCCGTAACTTTTCATTCTCAGTATTGTGTTTGATGAACTTGACGGGTCCCATCAGCCTTAAGGTTAATTAATTAGTTTGTATATCAGTTAACGATGAAATAGGATATACCTAGGTATTATTCCTTCCAATAAGCAGTATGCACTGACGGGGAAAATTTCTTGAATAAGGACCAAATACATTGGAGGACTCCCAGTTCACACTGTTGGAGATGTCTACATGAAGTTTAGTATGAGCTCTACACTTAACGAAGGGGGAGAATGGGTTAGTTTCTCTTTTAATATGTGCACTCGGGCGTCAAATACCTTCCAATATATTATGTGTTCCCAAATACTCACTGTGTACCCAATATACAAACAAAATGGGTGAGTATTCGACTTGAGCTGGGCAAGATTGAACGCTACTTTGCCTCCCAATATGTATACTGATGGCCACGTGTTCTTGCGATAACTACCAGATACAATGCTCTCTCTCAAAGCCTGACCACTGCGCTGCACCAAATGTTACGTGAGTGCTTCACTTGGCCGTAGGAAGATAATAAACTATAATACAGTAAGAACATTCTTCAAAAAACTCTCCATGATTCAATTTACTTCCGCACTACCAGGTAGGCATTTGACGTAGAACATTACAAAATTGGAAATATGTATTTTCAATAATAAAATTGACCTCTGCAATATAGTCCAGTCAACGAATGACTAAAAATGAGAGGTTCACAGGCTTTTGTGTGCACTTTGTTTTGCACTTAGGCTGTGTTTGCAGGCTGTTTGGAGATGAATGTACCAAAAGTCCCGGGGTCTGCAGGAGTAGGTTACTCCACGGCATAACAAAATATGTCCCTTCTCTTGGTTTTTTGCTTATATATCGATAATGGTGGGTTCTAGCGAAAACTTCACTATGTACAAAATTAAAGCAGAGACAATGTGGCACAAAAACTTGTTCATATTAAATTTGTTCTTATCTCTAACCGTTTTCAAGTTATAAGTCTTTGAACATCGTCATTTTGGTCAAAAATACACGTATGTTGCACACCACGTTTTAGGACATAATGTCTCGTACCTTCTAAATCGTTGTATTGAGCGCAAAAGTGCACAGAAATGTAGTTGAAGTTGTAGAGGATAAACTTATCTTCAATTTGGTATATAAACAAGTAAACCCCGCCCGTGCTATCAAAACTTATAACTATTTGCCAAATTCCAATTAACAAGGAAATTGTATCCAGTGGGACACGAAAATCACCATGAATCTGCCTCAGCGCATTATGTGTTTGAATAAACACTTCTGTAGTGCTACGTTCGAAGTTTTGCGTAACACGAGTTACAGGACTTAAGTTGTTTTTAATTTTGTTCTAAGCGCCTGAAAAGTAGGCAATACTTCATACATATATGTTAGAGTTATCCATTTCCTATTCACTTTTATATAAACATTAGCGCAGTGGATCATTTAATTGTTAACTTGAAGTTATAGATGAAAATGACGTGTTAGTTAATTGAACTGATCGCTGCCAAATGCGGGTATTATATGACCATAGGGTGACCCAAAGGAAACTTCCCATCTCGTTAATTTCGTAACTAATTTATTTCCAGGAGGAATCCAGACACACACTCCTTCTAACTTAAGCGAGAATGTGCCTGCGTGGTCAAGCATGGAATTCTGCCTGAATTTATTCGTTTCCTATCCTTTAGCATATATATTTTCTTACGGGACCTTGAAACCGCTGATTTTACAAAAAAAAACTCTTGTTCCTGTACAACATGCTTCTGACAGTGCTGACATTTTGTGACTCGGAAAACGTGCCTGCATGCTCTTCCGTCACGGCAGAAATGAAAAGACGCTTTGTATCGGGCAACGCATATTTTCATTCAGTCCAGCAGAATCGCCTAACCTCGCGACTAATACCGGTATGACCGAAGTTGAAATTCAAAATTTATAGAACAATTATTCTGTCCGTAATACTTTAAGGCTGCGAAAATTGGAATACGACCTTACCAAATGAATATAAAATACGTGTGCTGGAACATAACGGTTTAATTAAGATATGCGGGCCGAAACGGGACGCTATGACTGGGGAATGGAGGAAACTATATAATGAAGAGCTCTATAGACTGTGTGATTCACTCGATGTGGTATGGATAATAAAATCGCGCAGCGTAAGATAGACAGACTATGTAGCTCGTATAGTGAAAACGACAATTATATTCCATCGTGGTTGATAATCCTGAAGGAAGGAGACCGTTGGAAAGACCGTGACGTTGTTGGGAGGACAATATTACAAGATATCTTCGAGAGGTCGGTGTTCTTAGAGAAAACTGGCTTGATCTTCACTGGATGGAATCCTATGACGAACGTTTTTTAACTGCGGCGAAAAACTGCGAGTTCCATAAGCCACAGAGTGAGTTAGTTAGTACTCGCCCATGCTTCTAAGAAGCCGCGTGGTTAAATGTGAGATTTAAACTGACAAAATGTTTCTGTTTAATTCTATTGTTACGTAATGTGGTTTGAAAATGGAGCAAAAATACTTCAATATTTAACAGAATTAATAGACGGACTACTAGAAAATGTATTGTTGCAAAATCAATATACCATATAATAAATTATGAAGAAATTCAATTAATTTCTTCCTGGCCCTTCCTGAAAAACTTTCATGAGACTCCTAAGCTACATGATCTTCATGAATCTGAGAGAAATATAGCGAAATCCCGACTGTTCGGTGAATGGAACATACAGAATGATAAACTACCTGGGACCAGTTTCACCAATATACTTTGCAACATTTCACTTTGCACTTATTACTTTGAAATTTCAACATTGATATTTGAGTCTCGACGAAGTTACTATTTTCTTTTTAATAAGGGGATTAATTACGTTAGTGAGTGCTTTGAAAATATATGTTTACTAAAGCGTGCCCGAGTATTACTTGTTCCCAGTTTACAAATGAATAATCCGTTCAGACTCAAACATCGAAGTTAAAATTTCTACAGTATATTCACTTATGTAACTGTACAACAACTGATAAAATCGATTCTTATATGTTACCCACCATATATATCGGGCTTCTAATACGCATAAAACACGATTTTTGTAGATTTTTTAAAGTCATGAAAAACTACGAAACCACATATCAACCTTTATATTTCGTATGCATTCAGCATATAGTGATAAGTGATAGTAAATAAAACAAAATTAATTCTGACATTTCTAATATATTCAGTGCGAAAAGGCACTCTTAAAACAGGAATTTATTCTGCTTTGACAGTCGCATTTGGATACCATTTTGACCACTTCAGTTACATGTAAGGTTTTTCAAGCAGAAATTTAAAATTATCAAGCAAGCTTTAAAGGAAGAAATTACCATTAATTAATAGACTGGGATAGAAATAAAAGAATATCCGTTTTGAACTATTCTTATATAAGGAATATACACATCAAAACAATTGAAAGAGGTCGATTTCAGATGGATTGACCTGTAGTTTGTATAAGATAGCGAAAATCTTCTTGTATTATCCATAGTTTGCAACACTGTGGTGTGTGCTTTTAGTATGCTGTTTATCATCACTAGAAGATGTAAAATATCCAATTACACGACAAACTGCCATTTAAAAAATTTAAACGTGACACCTACTTGGCAACACTGACAAGCCGGTGATATCGCGTTTTCACTCCTGATGTTCACAGTGTTAGTAGAAACAAATTTCCGCAAACGGAATTTCCATTCAATGAATCGTTTCTGACTTATTGAGAATTATCCATTTATTCCATTTGCTAGGTGTTGATTTGGAGCTCCAAGCTGGAAACACTGTATCTCCAAAACTAAGCTAAATTTCGCCCATGCTCAAAGAGACTTTTTACTTCTTTTGATGTCAGAAATCACCTCCCGAAATTACTATCCTTTATTCTGAAACACCGTGGATATATCCTTTATCTAACAATTGGAGAAGTCCTTATTCGTGGGACCATCTGTGGTAATTGTATACTGCAATTGAGGAAAAGCCCCAGAAATTCAATCAGGATATTGACCGGGAGATCTCAAACCCGCTTACCTCTCCAACACCGATCGGAAGCCTGCAACAAGATCTCAAACCCGCTTACCTCTCCAACACCGATCGGAAGCCTGCTTGACCACGAGGATTGGGTGTAAAATTAGGTTTTAGAGATAAGAGTTAAAGAAGAAGATTGGAAAACAATAAAATGAAGATCTACTGGTGGATGGGATCTACCTATATATGGATCTTATCAGATTCTTTGTGATAATACACTGTCTATTGAATAATCACTTGTTAAATGATTAAGTATATATTTAGTGAGTGGTATGTGTATATTATATTTTCACACATGTAAGAGGAAATCAAGTGGGATATCATATTTCTTTAACAACAGACTTGTCTAAAACTTGATCAATTACTACTATTTAATATAATATTCTCACTATTGACTCTTTTTTCGGCTCCCTGATAATGAAATATGTGAAAAGGTAAACATTCTGCTAATGGAGTAACTTACATGATCAAATGCTAAATAGAATACACAAAGAATTTTCAGTAATGTTAGAGTAACTTATGTGAACAAATGCTAAAAAGCGCACACATAACAAAACCAGATACCGCAGATATAGTTTGGTGAACAACAAAACCCACATCGTAATTAAGCGAAACAAGAAATACTTTGAAATAATCACTCATAAAAATAATGATTTACGTTTTCAATTTATCAATTCTAGTTCCATCTATTATCCGTGTCAGAATAACTACCAGGGCAAAAATCGGAAACTAAAGTTAAACATAGATTGATTCGTGGTTATTAATATTGATTTCACGTTTTATGCAACTCAAAGACAGAACCAACTTGAATTCAGAAATAACTAATATTTAAAAACAAAACAAAAAAAAGTTTAAATAATTCATTCCAGAAAATAAACGAAGTGTATGTTACCTATTCTCATTTCCTGCACACAATGTGAGATGATCTCTGTTTACCACGTAGAGGGTTGGAATAGTAATTCTATTGTCCTCTCATATGGTTCAACAAACACATAATCGTGAATGAGGCGTATCACTGATATACTAGCATGAAAACATTTCGTCAAACCTCATACATGTTTGCAAAATCACTGTTAAACAAGTGTCAACGAACTGTTAAAGATTTAACCGAAGTGCATAGCAACTCGTTCATCTATTAAATTACCACATACAATACCTGCAAAATGTGCAAATATATTAGCCGACCCATAGTATATATAAGTAGTCTTGCCATAAATACTGTCACAGGAAGGGGCAGTCATAATGTAAAGAAGACAGTAGATCCAGAGAAATAAATTTACTTGCAAGAAGTGCATACACCACAGATACAGAATGCGCAGAAGTTACTCAAAATGACCACCATGCGCTTTGACACAAGCCCTTAAACGGCGTGCCCAGTCATCAATGGCTGTACGCACATAGTCCATTGAAAAAGTGTCCACTGCTTTGATGAAGGTACGTTTGAGAGACTCCAAATTGGGGTGGCGTTTGGTACAAGCCATGGCCTCTAATCGAGACCACAAGGCATAGTCTAGCGGATTGAGATCTGGACTGGCCGAGGGCCAATCACTGGCAGCAATGAAGTCCGGCACATTCGTTTCCAGCCATGTTTGATTCACCTTAGCTTTATGGGCCGGTGTAGAGTCTTGCTGGAAGGTCCACGACTTGTTGGCAAAGAGTGTGTTGCCTAAAGGTTTTACAGCTACTTCCAAGATGTTTTTACGATACACTTGAGCACTTGTTTTGACCCCTTGTTCAGAGAATTGCAACTTTGTGACCCCGTCATACGACACCACCTACCAAACCATCAACGAGGACGGATGGTGACCCCACTGAACCTTTTTCATAACTTTAGACGCTTCTCTGGATGTGTGAGCATACACCCTGTCATTTTGTTTGTTGAGGTGTTCTTCAATGTTGAAAATTTTCTCATCAGAAAAGCACACTGATCTGCGTTTTCCATCCGCGTACCTCTGAAGCAGGGCCTTGCATCTCACCTTCCTGTTTGCTTTAAGTGCAGGAGTTAGGAAATGTCCGGTTGATCGGCGGAAAGCACCTAACTTAGGGTCACTTCTGAGTAACCTTGACATTGTCCTTTGCGGAATGTTCATTTCCCGGGGCATGATTTTTTGCTTCCGAAGGGGATTTCGACGAATTCTCTGCCAGACAGCCTGGACGGCTTGTGGTGTTCTACTGCTCCGCGGTCGGCCTGGTCTTTGACGGTCACTTACAGAGGAAGTCTCACAGTACCTTGCTATGGTCCGATATACGAATCTCAGTGTGATTTTCAGAGGTTGGAGAAGTTGAAAGATCTTCGATGCCTTGTGACCACACTTGTGTAATGCAATCACAGCTACACGGTTCTGTTCCTCACCCCACTATATCCTTACAATATCACGGACCTGCAAAAAAAACATGAGTTGCACAATGCACACTACACAGACTACTGACAGGAGTGAATTCACTAAAGTATATGCGGTCTAAACGGTCGGTTCCGATCTGCAATTTTTGTGACAGTATTTATAGCCAGACTAGGTATATATATATATATATACTACCTCGCCTGTGACATTGCTACAAAATGATTATTTCCTCCGGTTTGAATATTTTGTTTCTCTGCTACATCTTTTACCTTAAACGAGAAACTTGTGCATTATCTGTGAGAACGCTGTTGGAAATAACCTCTTCAAAAAGTGGTTTATAAATCGGCCTAAAATGACTATCACCATTGTTAGCCATTAACGGTTTAACCCGTTTTCCTGAGTTCTCCTGACTGACTAGTAATATTAAACTGAAATGTATCTATTAATTTTGAATTTGTTTTTCAGCCATTTTGTTTCGTTTATATTCATGTTAGGTTTTAGGTGAGAATTAAAGTTAGGTTTAACAACTAAATGGGACCAATACTAACTTTATTGCTCTATGTTTCTAGCTGAAATACTAATATATATTATGTAGCAATATGACATACAGGTATAAGAACTTTATCTTCTTCAACTCTAACATGAGTGCGATGACCTTGAAACGCTGTGTTACTGAATGACCATAGCTCAGTTGCTAACGTTTTAGCTTAGCAATTGGAAGGGCTTTGGAACGATGCTAGTGGACTCTCATCTGAACTAAGAAGGTTTTACGATTTCCTTTTAGTTACACCAGGCAAATGTCGGGATGATACCTATAAATATACACTTTAGCCGACTTTCTTGCAGTTCAACATTGAACTGTCAGCATAAATAAACTCAATTGAATTCAAATGTTTTGGATTCAGTTTTTCAACCTCTGTCGGAAGTAAATCTGTGGATACGATTATTTCCACAGAAAGACAAGACTATGTAAATTGTTAGAACGAAATAAAAGTTACCTTTTACTTTTTAGTCGAATACAATTTGACAATAAAGTGGCTCATCGCTCATTTAAATTTTAGTTTTGACGTTTTTTGTCTCTTATTACATAATTTTGATGACGTTCCATCAGGAGATCTTTGTTAACTAAAGTTTTGAGTTCTTGATGGATTTTGATGTTCCAGGACATTTCATCATTAGTGTTAGATTATACGTAGTAGAAGGAATATAAAAAGATTCTGTCCACACCTGAACTCAAAATATTGGTATAATATGAACGACAGAAACTAGGGTTAACCTTACTAAGTTTTAGCCAATCTAGAATTTTGATTCGATATTGTCTTCATTACTCCTACATTTCCGCTTAGCAAAACCCAACGGTTAATGGGCTTTGCTTTATTTATTTTGGCATTATTTAGAACTATTTACTATTCATTAATGTCTGCTAATTTCATATATAGTCTCTGATTTGTTACTTTTAAGACGTTGGGCCGATAGTGTTGTGTATAATTTTTAGCTACAGAGTGCCCACTTGTGGAGAAAAAGTTCACAATTTGAAGATCTTCCAGCAAGAAAAGATCAGCCAGAAAACGAATCAAACTTGAATTTTTGAATATCACATAACGTAGAAGATAATATTGTGAATTGATTGGTGTAAAAATAAGCAAGATCATTTGATCAAGTTCAAAATCACACTGTTTCTCGTTATTGCATCCTGCTTGGTGTAGAGTAAGTTAGAAAACCAGTTCGAAAATCACAGCAAATGTTGGAATTGTGAACCATTGTAGTGTACGAGGTACACTACATCGTTTAGGTTCTTTAGCGGCACAGAATATCGGGCCAATATCGGCCCAAAACAGGCCTACTAGCGTCTAATATCGATCAAGGTTGGCTATTGCTAACAATAAGAGACCTTATGTGTCCGGTTTGCCTATTTTTAAGTAAAGTTGAGCATTTTTTATTGAAGTTGTGATATTTAAGTTTTTCGGCAGGCTTAATTTTGTTTCAGTAAAATCAGTCGTAACGAAGAGCATATGGAGAGGAAAGTGTTAGGTGTTATTCCCGGTTCGACAATATTGTTATGTTAAATTCTAATTGCTAGCTCATTTTAATTTCATTCTGTTAGTTCTCATTTATTCTCAATTTAACGAGGAAACAATGCACGCTACATCACACAGTTTCACATAGATGCATGTGTCAAATCATATTGCCCCTGCCAGACCCCTCAATGTGAGGTATCATCCTCCAAAACTTACGATTATTTCTCTCCCCACGAGCGTTAAAATATTTCCCGTAAAACATCTGTGGAAAACCTACGAAACTATACTTACATCCTCTCGAATTTTGTTTTTACAATCCGTCCAAACTGAAAGTTCTGGCAAAATCCCTCCTTGCCACCAAAGCGGAATGTTTAGTCCAGTGATTTTGGCAGACCCATCCGTGGGGGAGGGGGGATCATACCCCCAAATTGACGATCGCATTCCAACTTTAAAATTGTTATGGTGAAAAATTAAACCGTGCAATACTTTACTTAAACCCTCCAAATTTTGAATTTCCATCATCCAAACTGAAAATCCTGGTGGAATTGCTGGTTTCGCTGTAGTTGTGCTAGTGCATAAGAATGTGTCAAATAATCAGAACACTTGAAATATCGCCATAATAAAAACATGGGGAGATAGATCGAGTGGTCTTCAAGCCCACTGCGAAATGATTATTGCAGGTAACACTTCCTAAGAGTCCTATGGTTCTGCATGATCTATGCACCATTCAAGTACAGCCAAACTTCGTTCTTTCAATACCAATCATCAAACACTTTTCAGCCGGGGCATTGTAGAGAAATGTGCATTTTCTTGCTGATAACTGTGTGTGCAGAACCGACAAACACACCACTTTGCTAGATGAGAATCCAGACGGAATTCTTGGAACTAAAGTGTAAGAGTAATTACTGCCTGGATATCGGTTACCCTTTCCTTTGTAAGTACGTTGTTGGACGACCTTTCTTCGGTAAATCAGGTACACTTTCGATGAACTCGTGGGAGCGTTTAATACTCGATTCCTATTGACCAGATTTCTTCATAAACTTGCATGTTAATGTTTATCGTGTTTCTCCAATCATTTCGCTCTGAAAGTAGTGCTCATATGAATATCTAGTACTTCAATCCGAGGCCCACACAGCAGAATGAGACACTTGAATGAGAAGCATGGATAACTACTGCATTAGAATGTACTTGGAGCATAACTGTGGAACACTGAAATCCATTCTTTATTGTTGAGGCAATGCCAACAATGTCGCTGTTCTGTGATTGTCAATTAGTGCTTTTAGTAAACATGGAGAAGGTAGAGTGATGGTACATTCAGAATTTCTTCCACCTAATGGAAAGCAATTAATTACGAGTTATACGATTGTTTCAACAGCAGAATTTAAGAACACACATACGCACACCTCGGGCTTTAGAGGATGACTAAATAATTACTAAGACCAGAAACAATCTATTTTCGCGAAAACTTTAAGTCCTCAAGAATTCGAATGGAGTTGATATATAGCCGTTAACATTCTGTGGAAATTTGCTTTTCAACTCACGAAATACTCGCGGCATTATCACATTCTGGTTTCATTCTCGAATTCTCAGTACTACTAAAAACATTATATATTTTTTTATTAATTCGTTTACGAAAATAATACCTAAACAATCGGAAAATGTAATTCGTCTTCAATTCGTCTCATTGGACTCTAGTAGCACGGAAAATATTAGAATGTAGTACCCTGAACCTTCCATAGATGGCAACATATTTGGGAACAATGTTTACCATCTAGCGCTAATACTACGAATTACACAGTCACACCGGTATTCTTTGCGTACGTTAGGCGATATTCGTGCGTGATTTATATCTAATCTCACTGGAAACTAATTGTTAACATGTTCACTCAAGAATTTTATATATCTCTATTCAAGAAATTCTACTGTATCTAATGAAGACACTCCAGATTCGTTCCTTAGTATTGAGCATCTGTGGGATTAGCTGGTAAAGCGATGTAGGCAACAACATATATTTGGAATCTGGATCAACATTGTTTTAAAATCTTGTCGTATGGTAAAGACGTACATATTACTCCATACTAGATTATACCTTCACATTTACATTATGTCAGGGTAAGCAATACACGGTTTTTAAGATAACATTGAACCATGCCATTAATACCTATTGTTGATAAATCAGTAACCGGTGGTTCTAATCAGTTGCAGAAGGTAAACACTTTGGTGACTAATTTCAGTGTTACGTAGACATACCGATGGTACCTTGCAGTTAGGTCGTATTTCCTACATAAACTATATTAGAGATACGAGGTATCTGCAAAATACCATCAGTATGCGAACAAGTCACTCACATCCATTCCTATAGTTAGCATAGGTGATAACAGATATGTATACCGACAGTTTACGCATTAGGCTATTTTTATTGCGTGGTGCGGGTGGGTGAAATGATCCCGATAGGACAAACATACCTAGGTGCAGGAGATTTGCCTTCTCACCATTTTTTTCGGATGCACTTTTAGGTTTTCAGGGCCATCGCCATTTAAATCTTTATGTTTTTGCAGTTGGGTAACCATGAATACCTTGTGTGTCTGCATTAAAAGCCAGTTATCAGATAACAAATTAGAAATTTCAATCATAAATATAATTAACAAATATAGTTTTCGCCTATTCTAAAAGCTTTACTGGACTGAAACTTTTAGCATTATGTGTTCTTGTGAATGGAAAAAGTCAGAAACACAAAGTTTTTGATAGTATTCAAATTGATTATAACTATACATTATTTTGGAAATGGAAAAACCATCTGAACCAAGGATACTTCAATTGCTTTTTATAAGTTGTGGTGGAAAATCCCCCGTCCCTCCGGTGTTTCTCTCCGTGAGTATACAACAGGGAAAGTCATCAGTGGATTCTTGGTTTTTGCTCGTCTGTTGCAATTAAGGTATTTCGTGTTCGATTCCCGATGGACATATTAAACCGGGTCAAGAATGGAAAGCTAAACGTTTTGGTGGGTATGCGCGCTACTATTTAAAAAAAATGTAGCTTATACTCTTAAAAAAATAATAAAACATGCATGTTTGTTTTAAGATTTACTTTCCTCTTCCAAACCCGCTCTGTGTCTGCACACTTCTATAATTGTATCTTTTTCATATTAATCAAAACTTGACCATCTGAGAATAAATTATGAGCGTTAACGCACGTACTTTCTAAACTTGAAGTGAGTATGGAACTATTAAAAATTAAGTGTGTTATTCGTAGCATACATTCTACTACACATCTAAGCGAAGTGTTCCAGGATCAACTTAAGTAGTATATCATTTTTTTCTGACGTTAACTGTTTAAAATAACTTAACGGAAAACACAGTCTGCTCACCTTGACCGGGGACCTTTGGTTCGTAAACTTGCATATGAAAACACCATATGCATTGAGCGAGAAAGGGTCGGAGGACGGGTATGCAGAAAACTTCTTTTAGGGAATACACATCTCCAAAAATGCAATCAATGGTCTGTTGTTGAATAGTCTGACCAGGTACATTCGCCAGGTGCCAGAGACCGATTTTGATGAAAATTCGTATGTATGTATGCCTAGGTAAAGCTTCATAGTCAAACGTATAGGTGCTGCCATCAACAAATAACGACAGGGGATCCCGAGAAATATGGAACTTAGAGAGCAACTAAATCGAGTACAGAGCATGGAAAACGCCTTATTGTTTACGAACTGTTACATATATTGAAAACAAATGGCTATTAATTGATACTGGACAGTAGGTGGATGGTAAGGCGACAATGGGTGGTATGGAAATCTTGAGTATGCTTCAAAATTTTAAATAGTAATTGAGTCATGTAATATATAAATCTGTGCTGCAAATTTCCAAGAAACCAAATGATGAAGCTAGATTTGGGATCACTCTAATCCTGCACAACAAAATGCCATGTGAAATTTACCTGGAAAAGGCCACTTTCACTTCATTTCTTAAAATTAGGATTTCATCTTTCTTGAGTGTAATTTAAACTCTATAGTACAATTCACTTGAATTTGAATTTTGAATATTATTTCTGCCCTTTAGACTTCTGAAGTTCAGGCCGGGATAGGGGGAAAGTGATTCGGAATGGTGTCGGCCAGAACCTGTGTTGAAGGTTCCATCCCAGCATTTATCTGTTGTGACTGAGGAAAAACCCTGGAAAAAAACTATCACGATAGTCGGTTGCTAGCATTGAACCCAGGACATCCCTAATGATACTCCAACGCTCTACCACTGAGCTACGGCGGCTCGATATGTAGTACACTTCATGTTACAGCTATAAAGACCATATTTTCCAACATAACTTTACCTCTTATGTAACCATTTGGTTTTCGTTCCTTCAACTGTTTCCACAAAACGTTTTTTTCATAATTCGGCTTATTCCCCAGGTCAAATTTCAAGGACATTTTCTCCAGGTCTATTTCAGGTGTTATTTATCATACATGATTAGAGTTATACCAAAATTGACTTCGTCATTGGGTTTCTTGGAACGTTCCAGCATAGCCTGATATATCACATGATCCACTTAGTATTTAAACATTTTGAAGCATACTCAAGATGGCCGCTTTCAGGATGGCAGTCGTTTTCATCATACTATTCAGCACGTATTACTTCTTATCCAGTATCCATTAATAGGCATTTGCTTTCAACATATGTGACGGTTCATAAAAGAAAAGGCCTTTTCCGTACTCTGTATCGATTTACCTGCTCTGTACGTTCCATCTTTCTCAGATTCTCACGTCGTTATTTTTGACTCCAGCATCTATACTATTGGCTACGAATGTTTACCTAAGCAGTGTACTATCATGGCCAATATAATGTTTACATGACTTTATTACACACGATTTTTCTCCAAGCCTAGAAGATAGGCCACCCAACTGACGTAGAGGGGGCGATGTGTGATTTTGAGAGTGTGTGCGTGAACGAGCAAGGGTTGGATAGTTTTTTTTTTTTTTTAAGAGAAATTATTATCGCATGTCCTGGATTCTGGAAAGATATTTATGGTTTCTTGTAGTATGTACGAAAGAATGAAAAAAAGGGATCGCATTTGAAACAGCAAAACAGGGAACCTAACGCAATTTTACTTTAGTTGGGCCATTAGTTGAAATTTACTGAAAGACGTAATTTAAATTGTCCAGTATAAAAGATCCGTACCGAACATGGAGAAACGAAAATGAACGCTGAAACAGGTGGTAATTTTTTGGCGCAAGGTCCGATGAATATGGTGCATGGGACAGTGTTCACAACCAAGTTGCTGAAGGGTCTCCCGGGTCCTCTTTGCCACACGTGGCTTTGCATTGTCGTGGAGGACCAGCACACCTTTGTGATTCGCCAATTCCGGGTCCTTCTGCCGCAATGCACAGTGCACCCTTTGCGACTGCTGTCAGTAGATATCAGCAGTGATGGTCTGACCAGGTGGAAAGAGCTCGAAATGGACCGCTCGGCGACACGTCCACCATTAAGAGAGTATAAGCTTTCGTGGGTGCAGAGGTGGTCTTGAGGCTTGAGGAACACGGTCACGTGGCGACAACCACTGTATGGTACGTTTGGGAGTGTCATAGATGACTCACGTTTAATCACCAGTGAGCAAACGATCAAATATGGGTGTGTTCAGGTGCCAAGCGGGCAAGGACAAACAAACTGTCACTCGTTGTTCCTTGTTGTCTGCCGACAATGTGTAGTGGGATACCCACTTGCTTAAAATGTATGACTTTCCTATCCAATGTAGGTGCTGTCTGCCTTTCAGCGGAAACATGGAACCTTTATGCAAGAGGATCACGCATTAGACCACTGTTCTCCTCGATGGATGCTTTCAGGGCCTCGTCGTCCACTGCGAGGTTCACCAACAAGACAAACATCTCCAGAACGAAATTTTGGGAACCAATGCCTAGCGGTGCGTTCGTTCACGGCATTCTCACCATATGCCTGGCTTGATGCGGAAGCTGACAGGCCCAATTTAAACTCCTACAACAAATACACACGAACAAGCTGTTTCGATAGATCCATTTCTCTTTTACACTCGACGTGCTATGACTGCTGTGTGTGAGCACTGTGCCTGTATAACTCAAAATTGATGGTCAGACTAACTCACGATTGCTTGACAGGCACGTGCGGCATTTCGTTTCCTCTCTATGAGTACATGATTAATGCTAAGTCGAAAACGGCGAAAACGTTTTGGTTACCTCCTAGTACACCAAATTTAACTTACCTCGGGTGAATTTTTTTTAACATTTCTTTACAGTACTTGACACGACCCTGTTTTTGAGTTTCAGTCAAGTTATGTGGGATCCAACGGTTTGAAAACTTCCATACGTTCAGGTAACCATGAAAATGGTATGTATTTATTTCATAACAATCTCACCTAATGTCACATGCCTATCTCTTTCAATCATGCCACGAACAGCATCAACATGATTGACAACAACAGATGTGAATGGGCGACCTTCACGAAATTTATCACTAAGAACTGTGCGACCTCGCTGGAATTCGGGAAACCAATTACACGCAAGTCTATTAGATGGTGCTTCATCCACAAAAGCCAAATAAAGAAGCTTGATGTATGTCTTGATGTTAAACTACATTTAACATCATAAAAAAGGATTTCCCGAAGGTTTTCACTCGAAATTTCTATTTCTCAAACAAACCTACTTTTTCCAAGTGCTGTCGAAAACAAATGAATAGGGATTAACAAACAAGCAAAGATAACTTAAACATAGAAAGGACTATTATTCTGAACTTTATTATTCTGACACTTGCGCCACTGGTGGTTGTGTTTTCCAGAAACGTTTCCAGCAGCTCTTGTACTAAAGTTGTTATGAAACAATACTTTTTGCAATTCACTTAAAATCCTTTGTAAACCGCTGACAGAAAGGACTGAAATAACTGAGTTTAAATCGATAGATTACTTTTTCTCTTTTTGTCTTCCTTGGCTAACACAAAACCAATCCATTCAATACCAACAACTAATATATAAATTATGCTTTTCTTACATCATTACAATATACCAATTTTTTGTATAAACACCAGATATTGATACTCTTAAAATATGGTGTCGAAGAAAGTTATGTAGATATACCTTTATCTAGAAATAATTGTAAATTCCATAGCTTATATCCATTTAAGCAAGCAGTTTCGCTTAAAATAATAGTGTTAAATAGTGAAATACGAATAGAAAATAAGCTTCTTCAATTTTGCAAGAGTTAGGAATCGTATAGAAGATCCTAAATTAAAGTATCCATATATGTATATAATTACTTCAACAATTTTGAAGTTTACAGGCTTACTCAAACCTAGCATACATATTAATTGTTAGTAGGCAACCTATGACTTTGTGTGTCAAACACACAAAAGAGAGTAGTAGGAATATGTTCATAATTGGATCGACAGTACGTTTAAGTGTCGGAGGGTGCGAACTAGTTAGATATATTTTTGCAGTTATTGCACATTGAGTGATCACCTTGTCATGTAGCATTTTGACAAACACTTTGTACGCCTAGCATCATGCCTAACCTATCTAAGCAGACAGGAGAAACATTTACTGTCATTTACAGTAAATAAATCAGCATCAACTACAACACCTAAAAAGACCAACACAGGAACAATTCCTAAAAACTCTTCACTGGTTTATCAGTAACAAGCATACGCTCTCATATACCTTCTGTGCGCAGATCTGGTAGAAATTGATTGCCTCCAAGCAAACGCACGCATACTATAAGCACTTCTGATAATGTATGTGATATATATATATATATATTTATTTATTTATTTTGGGGACCCGCATTCCACCCCTGCCTCTTTGTATTCTTAACACAAGTCAAGTTATGCGCTTTCAGGGTCGTGCAGTACGATCCGTTTTGATCTTCTTGCCTTGGGGCAGGCATATCAATAGAGACTCCTGGATTGCCGGAGTTCCGGCATATCAAGAAGCTCCTATATTCTATCAGTCTAAGACTTCTAGGATTGTTGGACGGGCTTTTGCTAGGCGTCCAGAATGTTCTCCTAGCCTTGTTTGCAGGACCTATTTTTATTTGCTTTTGAGGGAACCCTACCTACTATATCCTCAATTTTATTATAAAAACATAGAACAGAGATTACATAATACACTTACACAAGTTAGACATCACGTGGACAACACAGACGCGACAAACATAGACTTGAGCTTCTTCTTTTCTTTTTATTCTCAATTCCTGTACAAAAGAAGGGAATTGGTTAGATAAGAGGCGCGTGGGTTTGATATTTAAGCCACAAAGTTTTTTTTCGCTATACCTACTTGGTATCCACTTCTCTTCTTCTGAAATCGGTTTTATCGTAGTTCTCTGTAAGTTGAAGTATCCTGTCACTTCTTCTTCTGTTCTCACTACTTGTACTATTAGTCCGTCTTCCACATTCACTCATCCACACTCACACTTCTGCACTATCGCTTCCTTCTGTATTCCAAAAGTTAGCGTAATTGTAGTTGCCACTAATTTAGTTACACTTGCACATTTATTCTGAGTTCCCATCACCCAATAACTTCACATTTATCACTTCACGAGCGTCTTTTGTTACGGATTCCGCCACAAGGCGCTCTTCGTCCGGGTTCCGGCAGGATCATTGATTCATGTCCTTTGCTGTTTTTGTCATAAGTCCGATTCACGATAGACGCCATTTCTAAATTTATTTTTATGATAATTTGAAGCTTTTTGAGTTAAGTGTCTGAGGGCCGCCGCAAGTTCCGGGGGTTCGCAGAACCTCCGGGACCGGCATTCCCTTCAGAAGTTCTCTTTCTTCCACCACAAGGTGCTCTGTCTCTCTACAATGCGGATTTATATGTTCTGACGTGGCCACCACTCTACATGTATGACATAGGTTGTCTTCTACAATATTCATTGCATATAACTTCTGACGAAAATGGCCATGGCCCGTCAGGAAGTGCATCAGCCTACGAGTGATATCCAAGTTCAGTTCCATCCGCTCTTCAATATCCCGAAAAATGGAGTACAGTGTTCTTCCTTTTTCAGTTGTATTCCACAATTCCTGCCACGCACTGTCTACAGCTAAGTTGACTTCAGCTAGTCTATGCAGGATGTTAACGACTTTATCCTGCAAGTCTATTTTGATCCATTACATGGCTCTCATCTTATTAACCTGGAGATGTAGTGGGAGGACCGCCAGCGCGACCTGGAGTGTCTCGACCAATGTCGTTCTATATGCGCCTGGCAGGCGTAAAAGTATTTGAAGTTGAGCTCTGTCTATAATCTGTTTTTGCCTTTTATTATCGAGTCTATGGCACCATACGCTAGCCGCGTATCCCACTATTGCTCTTATGATGACATCATGGTTAATGCGTATTACTTCCATCGGTATTTTTAGATTGTTTACTGCTATATTAACCAATTTGTGTGAACTTTTAATGCCTTATTTTTTGTTATAACTGTGTGCATTCTGAAGTCAAGTTTTTCATCCAGAATTAGTAATAAGGATTTTAGATACTTCTCTCATTTAATTGTTTTACCATTTACTTTAATTATAGGTCATCTATCGTAATTTAGTTTTGCTTTGAATAATATATATTTCGGTTTTTCGGAAGATATGGTTAATTTATTTGCTTTACACCATGATGTCAACATTTCTATTACCTCGTTTACTTTTGTTTGAATATCCAATCGACTGTTTTTCTTGATCACCACTGCCAGGTCATCCGCGCATCCCACCACCCTCTCTACCTGCTGCATTCCATTCAATACCTCCAAGCACGGTTGAAATACTAGGTCCCAAATGATCGGACGCAGCATCGGGCCCTGTGGGCATCCTTTTGTAGGAGACTTAACCACAACACCGTCCGCTGTATCTACTTCGAATTTTCGATCAAGAAAGTAATTTTGTATTTACTTCCATAGTTTGCTGTTGATTTTAAGCTTTTTAATTCTTATGACAATGAGGGCCACCATAAGTTGTCAAATGCCCCCATAATATCGAAGAAGAAATCCAATTACATACTTGAAGGTTTCGTCCCTTAAAGCGTATATGTTTCTACACAATTTGTTGATAGCATCCTCTGTAGATTTATTGGATCGAAAGCCGTACTGTAATTTGCAGTTCTCCAAGTTATCTCTTTCTTTATTTATTTTTATAAACAATATATATATATATATAATTATAATTTATATACATCCCACTATCATTGCGACTCACTTACATTTACTATTTGCCGTCATTATGGGATCCCGGTGTTTCTGAGATCCGTATTCCGGTCTTACTTTACAAGCCGTGTTATTCGTACTCTACAACGTCCAAGTACCTCAAAAAACTTCACTTGTAAAATTGGATCCGGACTTCCGTTTGATAGAAAAGTGCGTACGAAATGTATAGCTTAAGTTCCTGAACATTCCGTGCGTGGCGCTGCGTTCGCTAATCGTATAAAGGTGTATACATTTTTCACTCATTCAATGCCTTTAATGAAATCCGCATAGACGATGGCGTCCTGACGCGTCTTGTCTAACACACTTAACTGCGCATGCGCTCATTTCTCCCACCAGTTCTTGCTGTCTTGTTCCTCAGAACGTACAGAACTCACAGTGTCAATGTGTGTGTGTGTGTGTTTTGCACATACATATTGAAAACAGTGAAGGGCTCCTATTTGGATCACGAAAAGAGGGTTGGGTGAAAAAAGAGCAAACTTGACCTTGGCGTTCCGTTCGGAAAGGACGAAAGAACATAGGAACCAAGTTACAAAGCTACAGTGCAGAAATTAAGGTCATAAGGCCATCTTAAGTAGCTCTGTGTATTCTTATGGGTTTAGTGCAAGAGACCCTCGCAATCAAAAAATAAATTGCAATGACTCTAAAAGTATAAATGATATGGAGAAACTGAAAACAGTTTTAGTATCAGAGTTCCCGGAAGTTATCAACCTCAAATATTGGTGGTCCTCCATGAAGTTTTTGATTTCCCCCCCCCCTTCACTATTCAAACACTGTAGGGGTAGAAAAAAGGAAAAAGATTTGGGTTCAGCGAGCTTCAAAATGGAAGTAAAGAATAATTTGGGGTGACGGTTTTAGGTCCCTTGATAGCAAAAACTAAAATAAGGGCTTTATATCCCGCTCCTGTCTGTCCGTCTGTCTGTCTGTCTGTTGCAAGAAATTATATCTCAGGAACCAGAAGACGTAGGAACTTGGTTGAGGTGTCATTTGAAACCTCTCGTTAATTCATTAGGAATGGCTATCTTACTTTTTATATCAGTCACCCCCTATAGGGTGAAACGGTGGAATGGGGTACAACTCAGACTCTTATATCTGGAACTAGAAGACTTAGGGACTTGCTTGACATGTCACTGGATAGTAGGGTTGCGAACTATGGGAAATAGAATTACCTGCACAGCTAACTAGCTATGAGGGGTTGCATAAACCACAGGGGATAGAAACAGACCCAAAAAAGCACAGAAGAGTAGAAGTGCAGAAAAAAGACTTAATCGAAAACCAGGATTGTTGAACAATACCTAAAACACCACTTCCCACTGTAAAATATAAATATTGTAAACTAGAATACCTCAACTTGAACAGCTCAAAACTTGACGCAACTGATTAATATGACGTATTATCCCAGAGAAAATATAATACCAAGTAAACCACAATACCAGCAACTCCAAGAAAATAATTAGAGCATAATAATGTAGGCCTACCTAAAAAATTATTACCAGAAAATAAAAAAAATGGGGGAATACTTAGCATAAATTGTGCAGAGAGGTAGCAAAGAAATTAATCCGCTTCTTTTTCTGAAACAGTACAAATAAAAATAAAACATCCAACAGACCGCGAACAGGGTGAGTGGAACTCGGATTCCAGATCTGACTATCGTCTCTGGCAGAGATTATCATAATTCATAAATAAAATAGCGGTCATATTTTAGGTTGGTGAGACTTCTGTATCGGCCACAGATTTAAATCTCAAAATTGGTACAATTTTTAGCAATACCGGTAAAATACCTGCATCCCTACCCCTAAATAATAATAAAAAGGAAATTAATAAGTTTTTACGAAAGAAGTTAAGAAATGTTTAATGCGCTTTCCTTCTCCATCATAGTTTAGTATTACAGTTCTGGCAGTTATATA
>JAGDQP010022542.1:0-30281 GCA_022664845.1 Lepisma saccharinum
TATCCACATATGTCAATCCACCTTTTCTCTCCTGAAAAATAAAACATTACACTTACAATTCAATCCAACTAAAATCTTCCTTGCCAAACATCCAGAGTCTCACTTGAACTAGTAGTTCATTCAGATAATCACTGCTTTCCTAGTCTGGTTGGAAGTCTCGATAAACTTTGGAGTTCAATCAAATCTTTACAGCCTTCATGTATCTAGCTGTTAATCAATCACATAACATATAATTACACCACAATATACATAACATAAAACAATACAAAAATAGATATCAGTTTTCTTTCATCAATGAACAAGACAACATAATCAACTGGAACTTGAAAATTTATCACACTAATATCAATCACTCGAAATGTCTCCAAATGCACCATCATTGTTCCATGTTCCTTACATCAAACCTAATGCTTGAACTAATTTATGCCTGCATAAACCCTCTTTTCATCCACATTATCCAAAAAGCTTTCTTTGAGGTTTGATATTCAAAATACATAATTTTACCATAACCCAAATGCCTAAGAACGTTGTCAATGTCGTGAAATACGTCCACTCTACTCGCTTTAACCGTCTCGCATGTCGTTGTTTACTTGTCCTTTGTCCACACCGAACTATCAATCTCGACCTTCTCTTGTACTTGAATTCTTTTTACCCCTATCATTATTAACTCCATCTCCCGAACCGGTACTCTTCGAATAAGTTATCTTATATGAACTTGGCGTTTCACTAATATCCTTAGATTTCTGCTGTAAACTTTCATATTCCTCTGTATACATTGGAGCAATTTTTACCATCAATTCTCTTAATTCTGTCGTCAATTGTCGCAGTTGTTGCCACACCTTCTAACACGATCGATCATACATGTCTATTCAATTCTGACATGGTTGTCTATTCTGATTCTATCCTATTCTATTTAATAAATACTAGTATTCCTTTAGCTGTCAATGTAAACTTAAGTTGTAAGTCGATAATGTTAGTTTAAATATATTATCACTGTACTCATTCCATTGCATTTATACCTATAATTTTCGTGTGTGAACTTTAGATTATCTAAAATATGTAGTGTAGATAAGTTTTGCTTTTGTTTCCTCTCGTTTTGTTTGCTTCATTTTCTTTATAATTATGAACTTTTTCGTACTATAAATCTATTCTATCTTAGTAATGTTTACCAAAACTATTAATAACTCTCACTGTATTCATGGCTGAGTAGTAGAAAAGACCGTAAGGACCTTAACTTCGCCATGTAAAACAAGACTTAAATAAATAAATAAATAATACACAGCATGTGGAGTATTTACATTGTCTTAGTTTTTAATTTGTCTGAAATATCCTTTGTGACTTGCATAAAATGTCAGTGTTTGACCATGCCACTTTCTGTTGCTTTCATTTTTACTTTGAGTAAGTTCCTTCGCCCAATACTTTATATTTCCTCTACTTTGATACCGAATTGACGATCTCCATCTAGGGAACATCACATCTAAACCAAGCCCTCCAAAATGTATATGTGGGATTCGTTGCTTTGTAACTCACCATTCAATATTGAATATACTAGTTTTATAGATGCAAGATAACGAGACTTTACCTACTATCTCAAATTTGGTCCTAATCATATCATTTATATTGAGTTGGTCATCTATACTCTGATAGTTCTAGTTATATTTATCAGCTGTGGCTTGATCTACAAAATTTGGACCAGATTCCGAATATATTAAAGCTGACAATGGTTGCCCATATGTTGATAAGCGGATCATGTTTCGTGGAGCTAGGAAATTGTCGTGATTTGATTCAATGATGTAAACCCAAATGTCGTTTATGCCGAATCCTGATCTAACCTGCTCCTCAGTATTAGTGCTAATGAGTGTATCATTCACATGCTTCACATGTGGATTTTGTCTACTTAGTTCCTGATTAGGGGTAACCCTGTGACACATGCTCTTAAAATGCGCTTTGCGTCCACATTACCCGCAGTACTTAGTAAAAGTCGGGCATTGCTTGCTTTTGTGCGATCTCCCGCAATACGCACAGACACTAAATATTTCTTATCTAATTTACTGCTCTGAGTAGATGCATTTTTATTGTACCCTTCACTGACTTCAAGAACACCGTGCTCCTGCACATGAATCCTATCAAAATACTGAGCGAATAACGTACTGTCCCTTTCTATTGTTTCGTGTTGCATGACAACTTGGTAAGCTTCTTCCAAAGTTAGCGTTTCCATAGCCAAGAACCTTTTTGTAACTGATGCATCAGCTATACCAAATACCAGGTCAGAGCTTCGTCTAAAAAAATGTTGAAATGACACTTCGCCGCTCGGGACTTCAAAGCTTGTACGTGTTCACTAGCAGATTGTCCTTGCTATTGCAACATCGCATGTAGATGGAAAGTTCGGTTCTAAAATTAGTTTCTGTTTCAAACAATCGCAACAAAATGCCTTGTAGTTGCGTTTAAGATAACGATGCTACTGGATGTGGACTGACACTAACCTTTAATTTTTCATGTGCGTCATTCTCTAGTGACGCAACTAATAGATCGACCCTTTCTTACTATCGTCTATATCTACTACTTAACAGTGACTACAGAATCTTTCTAAGTATAAAGATACCTTGTATCCTCGTGAGTCGAAAGAAGAAAATATTAACCTACTTGTTGCCATATTTACGCTAATAAATTGTACCTGTTACCAAACATGATAATAGAGTCTCAACTGAATTAATTAACCAAACACACGATAGAAAATTCTGCTCTTCAAAGAATGGAATGCAACATTCTCTTATTTTTACTACAACATTCAGCATTTGAACATGTGTTTGACGACTAAATGCATATCCTCGTTGTCCAATTCTAATGGTATGATATTTATTTTAACTGGGTTCTTTAGTATTAAGCACTTTTGCTAAACTACAAACATAATGCCAAGTATCAAAAGCAGGTAAGGTCATTTACTTTCTGGCTAGGTTTATCTCCCACATAATGCAGACAGATTAACAGTAGCAAACGTACATATATATTATGCATACGTAATTTCAGTTAGATATTTTTCAATTTACCATAGACATATACTAAATATTTGATATCAAAGAACAGTGTCGTTATCGTGACAACGACATCCATCTATTGACATTGTTGTCAATTCTAATTGCATATAATTCTGCTACCATATTGACTCCTAAAGCCGATATTTGTATTCAATTAACATAAATATAGTTACCATCATTCTAAATTCAGATATCCGTGAATGTCTAGTACTGGTTTTACTTAATTAATATTGAATTTCATCAAACCGCATTTAGAAATTGAATTTACGTCATTAGAACATGAAAAGATTCGTATTTCTCTGATTAGCTAAAAGCAACTAACTTGTAAACAAGGCTCGTATAGATTTCTGGCTTGAAATGGTGTATTTTTCAGCATTTAAATTAACACATTCTTATAACAATTGACACATGTCAATCGGCATCTAACTATTAGACGTTTTTGAGATATTTAGAGGATCACTTAGGGTTCATGTTAAAAATAATTCTATCAACCTTGTTTTGTTTACGAAAAATATTTGCTCTAACTAGTGATGCACCCCAAAATATTCTTCCAAAGCTGATAAGGACATAGAATTTTGCTTAATATATTGAAAACCGAGTTTGTATCCTATATATGGTGAATCAGACACCATTCAGTTTTTCATTATGTTCAAGAATATGGTCATACCAATTCTGGTTTTCGTTTATAGTTACACCTAACAATTTACTTTTAGAAGAGTATTCAAAACTTAAAGAATGTACTATTATGGGAGAAACGTACATGGTTGGTGAGAAAGGTGGTCTTTATACACCTCAAAGTGCTTGAATGTCACACTGACATATGGTAGTTCTGTTTAACATTTACTACAGTTTTGTTCTTGTTATTATAGAATATTGCAATTAGTTATAAAGAACAGAAATTTCCTATGTCAATGAGAAGTAATCTCTCTACCGATAAACAATAGGAACATTTGTTTTCTCATCCCTGAGTTTGCAATTATGCAGTATTTTTCTCGCCCACGGTTGATTTTGTACATCAAAGGTTTCCTCGTTAGTCTAGATAAAACAGCAAAATTCAGAGATCAAGAAGTATATAATGAGGAGTAGTTAGGTTACCACAAGGTTGATAGGATCTCGCTACACAAGATTCGCATATCTTGCTGATTTAACCAGAAAAAAAAATCACTAAGAACACGAAAGGAAAATTTTCGATGGCGACGAAAGATTGCGCTAGTTGAAGTGAACTTTTTACATCGTCTCTACCACCGTAAATTAGATAGGAACCTCATGAATTAACGTTGATAAAAATTGTAAGGAGAAAGAAGTACACTTGTGCGTGAAAAGGAGTATTTACGCAACGTAAATTGGCAAGTGACGAAATAAATTGAAGCTTTCTCTGCCTTGCGAGGGAAATACGCTGCTTGAAAACTAACAATTTCTTTAGATTTGCTTGAGTGGTCTCTTGAGTGGATGCTTGAAAGTAACTAGAATGACAGCTGCGAGAAAGCAGACTTCAACGATTGCCGAACTCTATCTCTCTCGTTCTTAACACGTTAAAGCCATGAATGATTACTTCAGAGTTAACTCTCTCCTCTGAACGTACCACAATCGAAATATCCTGGATTATAAAGCCAGAAAATATACATGAAATACTTAATTTTAAATGCAATAAGAAGCATGAAATAGGAAATTCTAAGAAAACCGAAGGTACCATACGAGATCGAGCAAGGAAAGAAATCACTGTGTTAATTTGTAGGTTTAAACGTATATTCTTACTTATCATTCAAAGAACATTGTCTTAACCTCAGGCATACTTTTTATTCGGGAATGAGGGGAAGTACAAAAAATGAATATTAATGAATTACCTTTCTTACATTCGTTAGTCACAAAGATACAAAACTCAGGTTCGTATAATTCCACTTTGCTTCACATACAGTATAATACATCAATTTTACCGTAAGATGCGTTTTCTTATTGCCAGCTTTAGTGAAGTTTAGCTGCTCCTGAACGTGTACACTTATATTTTTTCATCATAATTTGCGTAAAGGGGCGGGTCTGGACGGTGTCCAAATTCGGACAAGCTAAGGGCACACATTTTTAACTGTCAGTCGAAACACAATGAAGCACCGTAGTTGTAGAAGCATCTACACGCGACAACAGAGCCTGAAGCATATGTAGAGTACAGTAGAAAATTTCGAATATATAACTGCAGGTAAAAGAACGGTAACATGTTAAAATGTTATAAAATTGCTACTATCATTCGCAAGGCATAATAATTCGGTTCGGAAGCTATTTGTAATATGTTTTCGAAAGCTGTCGAAAGAGTATTAAATAATATACTTGAACAATGAACGCAACATTAAGTTCTTGCAGTACCCTGAAGGGGCTATTCCGAACAGAAGAGAGACGGTGATTCCGGATAATGAATACCGTAAGTATGAATTCGTACAGTACGATAGTAGAATTTTGAAACGTGTGAAATCATTTCTTCGCTTGGTGGTTTTTCATTACATGAGAAAATGAGTTCAAACATGGACCCACGAGGACCTACAAAGTGGAATAGGAGCAACCAAAGGTAGTTTGTATCTTTGACATGCAGCGGAGCAATTTAAGTTACTATGGTTGCAAGATCGTTGCCGATACTCCTCTTGCACCGTTTGGTGACGAAACAATGTTGACTCCTAAACAGGAGCAAGAACTAGTATAACAAAGCACCTATTACAAGATGTGATGTCACAGATTTGGACTGAACAGACGTGATGTGACAAGTACTGTATATCAATAAATAATTACAAACGATATACCACATCTATTTAATACACAACTTTCTTGAGCATATTGGATCGTCTCCTTCGCCAAACAATATAAGTTGAATTTCCACAAAGTGTCGCGAGAAAGTTCTTAATAAAATAACTGTTCACGTGCTTGCTCTTGAAAATAACACGCAATTACTATTTTGTAGTCATATTTGAGACATTTGTGTTCACTCTACTTTCTTTATTTATTTGCATTTGTGTTACGCAGGCTGTTTCTTTCAGGCGTGCTCTTGGGGGAAAGGGGGACAACCGCTCTCCAGAAACAATAATTAATGTTAACTCTTGTTAACAGTGTGCTAACACTAAAATACTTATGTTGTATAAATATGAATCATGTTGTTTTGAGGTTAACTAAGGAAGTACAATATATTGTTAAAGTAACATTAGAGTCTATTGTTATTTCATGTTCTTAGCACATTACAGTCAATATTAATTATTTATAATTTTCGTGACCCCCCTCCCACGAGTCTCCCTCGAATAAAATCTCCTGAAAGAAACACCACGCATAAGTTCAACAATAAAAATGCTGCCTTTGTAGCCTATTTCTTATTAATGACCTTCAGGCAGCAGAGGCTTAGACCATTAAAGATGTTGCAATTACCTTCTACTTTTTTATGTGTGGATTCATTATATCTACTGCTCGAATTCGCTTCTCGATATGAAGCTATATCGGACACGTGACTCTTTAATATTTTATTTTTCTGGCTGTAAAAACTACGCTGTAGTTGAAATTTAAAGGTGTTCCCATTAAGTATTCACAATTAATCTTTCCCACACATGATTATTTCTCTTTCTTCATAAATATGATTGATCGAGACAAACATTTGTTATACGTCCTTATTTACCCCTTTTTACTCTGTTAGGATCATTAATATTGGATTTGGAAGGTTATTTTGCTTCGTGGTCTTGTATTCAATAACGTTGTGTATTTTAATTGGCCTATGCCTACTAGCAACTCATCACATTATATGTTGTTGGACCACAATAATATTTACGTGAAAAAATGCAATTGCATATTCTCAGAATTGCTTATTCTAGATAAGTAGAAGAGACAACGTAACAAGAATTTAAATGAACGTTTTATTCTTTAGGATGACTGCAGCGTTATAGTTGAAGAGAGTAGCTCACTTTCTATAAAGCCTTATCATCAGACGGACAAGTTCAATAAATTTGGTCTTTGAATTCTGTCTAAAGTTAGTTGGAAGATGAATTGCCTAGAAATGCGCTACTCGCGGCTAAAAAATGTCCAAGAATTGGGCAATTAATTTCAAAACGAATAGTAATTATTCCATACAATCGGGAACAAACCTGCCGATTTCTCTACGGACATTTGGGAAGAAACGTGTTACATGAATATTGAAGCGGTACTCGAAAGGAAAAGTAACTTAAATCACTTCACAAATTTTCTCTCAAGCGTAAAGCGGTATTCTTTGTGAAGTGTAATTGGCAGGAAATCAGTCATATTAATAGTGAAATAGTTACATATTCAATGCAGAATTTGTATTAGAAACATTTTCCACAAGTTAATGTGGATAAGTTGCGAAAATGACTATTCCTGGTTCTATGTTTTTGTTTTTCTAAAAGTGGATCAATGTTTACTATAGAGATATATATTTTACCCTAAAAATAAACAACACATTTATAACCTCAAGGATATTAAATCCCAATTGTGTTCAGATAGTGGATATGTATATACTATACTGTGGATCCAAATACTGCAAATATAATGTTTTGTGAGTAGAGTTATATAAAAGAAATTAATAAAAATAAATCAATCTGAATAATAATCCAATTCTCCCTACGTTTGAACAATGAATGTTGAAAGAAGACAATTCACAATACAACGTACAATAAATCTAAAATTGTATACCTTGACTTTTATGTAAGCAATTTGTGAAATTATAGTGTTGATATTGTGATACCACGACCGTGCGGAATCAAAACTTCGCTGAGAACTCAATTATCATATTTTACTGAATACTTATAAATATACATTAAAATTTAATATTTATTTATTCGTCTGCTAATAGCTTTTAATGTGCATGATGGCAATTACAGATACTTGTTTGTACGTAATGCAATCTGCAAATTTCAAAAGAACCCACAATATTGAATCATGTATGGTTGGTTTTATGTCACGAATACAGGATCACTGAAAGTAACTTTTATGGATTGAAGTTTGCCTTGTGCTTTCATTACGAGTAGCATTTGCTTTCAAGAAATGCAAATAGTAGCTTCTGGGTTGTATGTAAACAATTTTGGGACATAATTGTTTCCGAAAATCTATCTGAAGACGTGCCTTTGATTTATCTACATCCAATGGCTTTCGTTATTCAAGTACAAAACAGCCTTTAGTCCATGAAAGTTATTCTCTCTTTAGCTAAATCCAAATTTGTATTACCAACAAGAAATAAGAAAGGAGGCAAATCGAACTTTGATTTTACACATAAAATGAAATAAATTTACATGTATGTACCTCGGAAGTTCATAATATAATTGTTTAGGATTTGTGAGTTACGCTCTTCTAGCTGTCAGGTCGTCAACCATGTTTTTTAGCCGTTTGAACCTATCTTAACAATCCCCTATCATTTTTTTAAATGTAGAAGAATCTTTGTACATATAATCTACTCATTTAGTAATTATTAATAGTTAAATTTATTTACGCTTTAGGGCATTACGAATACCCTTAACCGTCCATTTGCTGTATGCTTCACTAGAATTACAGCTCTAAAACCAATTAATTCACTTTGCAATTTCCAGGGAAGACTATTACAGTGAGTGTAATGTACAATCAATAGAATTCAAATGCAGATTAATATGTATGTCCTTCAGGCATCTTTAGCTAAACCTGCGATAAGATAGAACAAGAGAAAACTTTGGAGTAAGTTGAGCAGGATCTATAAGTTAAAGTCGGCCAGGACCATCACGGCATTAGCTTGGTGTCATTCAGGGAACATTCTCGAAACAGCTTAGCCAAGAGAGACAGCCTCAATAGATAAAATTGCACAGTATATAAATCTGACGTGTAATGTCACATCAGGACACTGCTTGTTAGAATACAATCTGAATATCATCTATAACATACAATGAAATATAGAAGCTTAAAGTACTAACTACTACAAGAAATCAAGTACTAACAAGTGACCAACTAATCAACTATGTTTTCTAGATAATCCATTGAGAAGATAAGATGAAAATTATTAATTTTACCCATTCGTTAGAGACGACGTTTGAAATATATACTACAAACGATGAAGCAGAGTAATTGGATAAAATATTATTTTCCGTTCGAGGAACACAACACTCATTCACACACTATTCGCATGTCTACAAAAGAACCAAAGCTACAACAGTTACGGGATGAAACATATTAGCAATAAATCGTCAAAGGAGGAGATGACATACGGAGGGAAGAAAAGAAAAGGAAGAAGGTTATTGGATATGGTCAAGGAATGGAAAAGGAACGAAATACAGGGAAGAAGGATATATCACATAGAGAAAGGAAGAAAAGACGGAAAACGGAAACAGAGATTCAGAAAGCTGTTTGCAATAGATTTATGATAGTCATAATGTTACCACAGTAGCCTGTGGATGATGCATTGAAGAATCGTGAGCCATCTGGTGACGGAATGGGATAAAGCTTTGGTTACTATTCTCTTCCTTTATATGTTTTCTGGTTAAGGTCAAGGAATAACAAAGGCGGTGTATTCTACCAATATAGTTTCAAGGTAAAGTCTAAGATTAAATTATGCAAATGTATATCGGTATCCCAAGAATTTGGCATGATGTTAAGTAATTATAAAAATAAATAACATATTGAAATTAAACCGAGAAAAACTTATAGAAAAACTTGGCAAATAAATTTAATACATTAATTTGGGTTTGTTATATACCGAACTGCTTTGGACGCATATATAGTGTTTATTCGAATTCAATTGGCAAGCTTCACTGATGAATTCCTGACAGCATAAAAATTAAATGTTATCTTCATCATTAGCCAGATTCCGCTTTATTTTCCAGATGCAGGGGCTCTAGCTTGGAGTTGCAAAGTTGAAAATGAGCGTTTCAAGAATAAATATCCGGCTGGCTGGCAACACTGCCTAAACTATGACATCACATTTTAACTCCGAATATAGACCACATAGATTCTAAATTACTCTTCGAAACGTAATGTTATTTATCATTTATTATTTAGTGAGAAATATTCACCACTGTAAGAAGTCGTTTTGGCTCTAAATTGAAAATCATGTATCTCGAAAGCGAAGCAGAACTCTTTAAATTATATAATAGTGGGTGAGGTTCAGGAAAAGATACTGTAAATCAGTATCAAAAGGTACCTCTTGGCAGAAATGTTATTTGAGCCCTTATAAACATTTTGAGAACTGGAGACAATTTCGCAGACTTTACAGACTCTCAAGAGACACCATTTAGCAATATGGTTAATATCTCTTATAACTCTGCTACCTGCCATCCAATAAAATTATTTTTATATGAAGTGTTTTCTAAAGCATTATAAATAATGCTATTAGCCATTATTTAGTCTAGTTTTAGTGCTAAGGCTAAAATAAGGCTCTGTTGTACTCTTTTCTTCAAATAAAAGTCCAGAAGTGGTGTTAAATGATTCAAATATAAATAAATCATTTATATATATTTTTTCTTCCCTTTTACATATGGAAAATCTAATAAGTTCTTCAATTTTGGTTTCAGTTTCAAATACATTTGGGGTAGTAGCACTTTTAAGTGCTTAATTAACCTTTTACTACAAGAATATTACGTTTTCCAATTAGAATTCATTAGTTTTATCCCTTATAATCATTAAGAACGGTAGTTCGTCGAGTGACGCTGACAAATGAGTGTGTTAGCGGCACTCCAATGTATACAGCTAGTTTCGGATCTAGCGAACTATAAGCCCGATTTTCATGAATGAACTTGCATTTGAAAGCTCTTTGCCATACTAAGACACACAGAAAAAGCAATTGGGTAGGTAGGACCCCACTGGGACGCTAGGGCTGTGCGAAAAAATCAAAATGTAACATTTTTGATGAAAGCACTGACCTCAGACCATGTAGCCTGCCGAAAGCTGCGGAATTTTTTTCTACGTTCTAATGGCTTTGAAACGGTGTTTTACACGTCAAAATCGGAAAAAGGGTTCAAAAGTTACGACGTTTTTTAGCCGAATCTCAAAATTTTCACAAATGATAGAAAAGTGCGTCTGTTTTTTGTTTTACCCCAAATGGATGGTACAGGAAGGAGGGGGGATCAATTGCATCGAAGCCTATTTTTTTTATAGGAGTTACCGTTTTCGAGATACGTAGCCTACCATGGTTCAAAATCGATCTTTTGTGTGAAGACTTTTCTAATAGGCAGCCTTACAAAATAAGCGATGTCAGTATAAAAAACCCTTTGGGGTAAAGAGAAGAGTGACGCAAGAATTCGACTCATGAAAGAAATGATATCCATTTTGCGAGTGATTTTTTTGTGGCACGTTGGAGGAAGGGATCGGGACGGGCGTAAGCCATAGTGCTGTTACCGCCCATAAAATTCATTTTATCATTTATCATG
The DNA here is from genome assembly GCA_022664845.1 of Lepisma saccharinum. Taxonomy (NCBI): domain Eukaryota; kingdom Metazoa; phylum Arthropoda; class Insecta; order Zygentoma; family Lepismatidae; genus Lepisma; species Lepisma saccharinum. Next base: position 11,393 of record JAGDQP010022542.1, read on the forward strand.
GAGGAAGGGAGGATACTAAATCCATTAAATTTATTACAAAGGAAACACTTCGCCATAGTGATGCAAAGAAACAATCACTCGCAAAATTGATATCACTTCTTTTGAGAGTAGAATTCTTGCGTCACTCTTCTCTTTACTCCGAAGGGGATTGATACTGATAATAATACATTGATTTAAACGCAATTTGTTATACATTTGAAACCAAAAGATTTATACTACAAGGTAACAAAAGAAATTGTCGGAGTCTTTGACGTCGCATCGACAGGTGTGATCACTATCTGGGAAAACGATCGGTGTGAGAGTGGAAACATTGTGCACTCACAACAAGCTCGAGTAGTGGTGAAGACAAATGTAGCTGTCGAAGCAGCTAGTTTGATGTTGTCAGCTTTATTATTTTATGGTGGGCGTGTCCGCTATCAAATTAACTCAACGTCAAACCCTTTGGAAAAAAATTGTGAATGAACGCAGTGCCAGAAATGAAGGCACTGCCAGAAATGAAAAATCTGTGAATGAAGTAATTGGTTCCAGAAATTCAGATCTGATGATTTTTCCTGTATGATAAACCACGCACTGGGCGCTCACCGACTGGATGATAAGGTCCTGAATGTGGCGAAAGATCAGCAGCAGACAGCAGCCAAACGTGTCCGGAGCTTGACGAATGGGACCAGGTGTCTGATGAAGCAGTCAGTTTTCACCTACCCAGTACAGAGAATGCGAATGAGTTGAGCAAATGGGTATCCCACAGACTGTCAAAAGCTAGCAAAGTCCAGCGAGTGACCATTGCTTTGCTATTTCTTTCTTTCTCAACACAGCAATACAACCATATTTTATCGAGTGTTCACCAGTGACAAAAAGCAGATCCTGTATGAGACTCGCAAGATTGCCACACATTGGTTGCCACCACGGGACTTTGTACCTCACACTACAAGACCACCTCTACATCCACGCATATCGTTCTCTGTATCTGGTGAACTAGTCGCTAAGTGGTTCATTATGAGCCGCTACCAAATGGGAAAACTATCACTGTAGAAATGTTCTCTTGGTACTTGGAACGTGGCCAACACTCACTGTATCAGAAGGAACCAGCATTTATGTGTCACAAGGGAGTACTACTTTCTCCCGAAAATCTTAGGCCGCATATTGTGGTACAGATGATCAGGGATACCATACAGCGACTTGGTTCGGATACACTGAGGTATTCACCGTACTCCCCGGAACTTACTCCAGCAGTTCATCGCATGTTCTATTCCTTAAGCAACCACATTGGTGAAAAATCCTTCTCTAATGGGGAAGATTTACGGCACACACTCACGGCCTTTTTTGTGTCCAAGATCGTTGTTTTATTTCGCAAAACATCTCCATGGCGTATTTTACTTGTTATAGTATTTTGCAGTTGGGACAGAACTTATGACCCGACTAGGTATATATATATATATATATATATTCCTACTCTCAAACATCAATGAATGAACTCAAGGAAATTTGCTGTAGTTTAATGTAACTCCATGAAAGTAAGATAAATAACCTAAACGTGTTTCGTAATCGTATCAAGGAAGCAGAGGCATTCTGGATGATGTGGGAGAAGAAAGTATCTGTATTGTATTTATGCAAACTTGATCTTCAGATGAAACGAAATTGAATTCATAAGACCTTCAATAAATTTTATCGTCAAAAGTGAAACACATGATTAAAATAAGATGATTTAATTGAATAAACAGGGATCGATTTAATTATACAAACAGTGATCAGAAAATTTTGAATTACTTCGTCGAAAACAGAGCGTATATCAAATACGTTACCAATTACTCGAATGCTATTTAATAAAATAGCATGTGAGATCTATGAATAAGTTATAGAATGAACACATGATAGTTTATTCTGGACTCTAATTTGAAATCAGGAATGTAAGGTGAGCTACAATCAGTTTTTATTATAAATTATTTGTACGTACAAAAGGGCAAACAAAGCATGTGATTGTTTGTTTAGTTTCTCTCTGTAACCATGGGCGAGAGGGATGGGGAGATTGAAGAAAGAATGGAATTGAAAACGAATATTTAATTTATTTTATAATATGGTTGACCAGTGATAAATTTTAACATTCATATGCTGCCAAAGGAAATTATTTCAATATTCCAATGGATTATGGCTATTGAACTGCACACATACATTTTTTCTCCACAATTAACCACTGCATACATAACCTAATTCATATTTTGAGGGGTATCAATCCAATTTCTCCGTACGGTATATTAACCTGCAAATCAAATATTCTCTACATGCTTGCGATGGAGAGGGGGCAGAGAGAGATCGAGAATTTTGATTGGAAATTCTAGTTTCGCAACATGCTATCACTTGATAATTAAAATTAAGAGTAAGTTGATGTTTAGATTAGTATTTTAGTAAGTTATCTAAGACGTACTTTTAGTATCTAGAATTTAGATAGAGTCACTATATTTCCTTAGAAATTCAAGCAAACAACTGAGCTCTCTCAGCTTTAGAAAAAGTGGCACTGACAGTTGTCACATAATAAATCAGAAGAGCGGAAAATGTCACTCTTCTTTTTTGATTAGAAGGTTTTTCATAGAAAATTATTGCATTTCAATCAAACCGAGCGGTTTTCAACTACACGCTCTCGCTTTGTCTCTTTGGATAGAAAATGCGATTTTTTTAGATGGGATTTAGATGCTTTACTGATATGGTACTCTTCAAACTTGAAAGAGCGATTTCTCATCTTTTTAGAGTGTTTTATAATGGATCACATGTAATAGTCAAGTTTGTTTCTCGCCATTTGTTACCACGAACGCTATCAAAAGAGGAAGGCCTACTATTAAGTAAATCTTGTATTCTTGTTTAGTTAAAAATTACAACAATAGAGCTTATAACTTTTCTAAGTGATAATAACATACCAGAAAACATATGAAGTAGTATACGCGTACATACAATAAATCTTTGAAAGTTGTTTTCAAGTTTCTAACGAGAAGAGACCATTTCCATAGCGTTTTTTCTCAGTTGATCGGTTAACCTAGTGAATTGCTGGACGGAAGGTAGCTGATTCAAGTCCCACGGAAGCATATACACTTTTTTCATTCATCATGACATTATTTTTCTTTCTTGATACTTATGAATAAATGCTACATTCTTTTCTTTCACATTTTCAACGTTTTCAACATACAACATGCAAAACATGAAAATATTATCTGAATGGATTATGTTTTCATTGAACAGAACTACCACAGATTCCATCTTTTTTTCGAGCGAAAATTTCTCATCTTTCCTCCAATTATAATCCGCACTAAATCAGTGGTTCCTGTTTCCGCTTTCCGATATTGAAATATTCCGCTCAAACCAAGATGAATTTCGCTCTTTCAAATTTAATGTTCATAGAATGTCTTGACTATGCAATTAATTTTTCTGGCGTCCAATAAATTATAGAACCATTAACAGAAAACCGGTTATTGCTATCTTATAAACAAAATTGTTGAATACATCGTTCGATTTCTCCCTTCTAGTAGGTCTTACAAGCAGAATAGGGAAGTAACACCACCCAATACCCCACATATTGTACATCAACTGAAAGGTCTCTTTGAACATAATGCGAAAAGATTAGATTGCGCACATGTATCTAGCACAGCTTATGGTCACTAGAGAGCCAGGACTTTTTAGGCTTTATTTCGTGTCCTGCTCTACCTACGACCACTTCCCTACTTCTCGATAGAACCATTTAAACCTGGCCAATATTGTATAAGATCATATTTGTACTCAGAGACGGACAACACAGGTGTTTTTCGCTAAAAAGTAATCAATATCATAGCCCCGATATGAGACCACTAAAATGGCAATTCTTCCTGATGTTGAACTTATTTCAGTAGTGTGAAATTATCAGGAGTGAGAAAAGTCAAGAACGTTGCTTTCTACTATTTATTCAAATTATTTTATAGCCTATTCTTCAAAATAATCTATTAAATTGAATAGTATAAATTGTTTTTAAGTATCTTTGAATAAGGCGCCAATAGGGGCAGACAGTGTGGGAAGAAAATCAGCTGGGATCTTCAGGTTAAAGAACTAGCCCGGTATTAGTTTGATGTGATTGAGGAAAGTTATGAAGACAGGATTTCCAAACGCTAAGTTTCAATCCAACACCTTTAGATTCCGAGACACATTGAACAGTGAGCTTTGGTTGCTCGGGTCTAAAACATGACTGGGTCAATAAGACTGAAAATATATTGTGCTTACATCATCTACGATTGCCTTACATAATGAATAAGTGATCATAGCAGGATGAATAAGATTCTATATATCTGAGCTTCTGAACCATTCCTTTGCTTCTGAGCCCGGCATACAACAAATCTTTTTTTTATTTTGAACTGTTATATTGTAGAATTGTGTTACATATTTCTGTATTAGGAACAATTTAGATCTTTTCATTATGTACGCTATCCCTAGTGCATACGAGTTTGTACGCATTTGTTAAAGATGTTATTTCTTTGGATGAGATGTTTCCTCTTTAACTTTCACAGTACACGAAACCACCAGCAGTTGCTTTTGACATACTTTATATTAGAGCGGAAAATGCGTGTGGAGGACGTGGCATTTGGTCTACCTCTCATAAAGCCACGACCAGGTCTTTGTCGTGTCTCAACCACAACTTTAGATCTGCACACAGCAGGTAACAGTCACAGAAAGCTTTCTTCTGAAATTAGTTTTTTTCTTCTTGTTCTATGTCTTTGAATGAATTAATTACATTTAGTTTTCTTTTTGTTTGTTTCTTTATGCATTTACCATTCACTTACTTTTGAACCTGAAAACTAATATCGTCAATGACATATCAGTTTACAAAGTGTCAATACATGTAAAATGTAACGGAGTGTAGAATTAACAATAATGGTAGTGAAGGGAAAGCAATAAATATGCCAAATATAGATTGGGAGAAAGATGAAAGCAGAAATGAAAAGCAGGAATTTCTAGTAGCTTGATTAAACAAGAATAATGATTAATTAACATCGAAAGCAAGTATTATAATTAAATAAAAGCTGTCAGAGAAAGAAAGTAAAAGATTATGGATGTCTCATTATAAAGATGTTACAATGAAGTAAGAAGAAAGTTATGAAACATAATTAATGCTGATATAAAAAGTTATGGAACTTTATAAAAATAGTAAAACGTAATTATTAATAGAGAAAACAAAACATTGGAATAGTGGCAGTCACTTTGAAATAATATGGCATACACGAGGAATAAAATAGTTGATCAGAAGCTGACAAGGATTAACAATCCTTATTCCACAACTTTCAGGTAATAAACATTTTTTATTATTGATTGATACTGACTACAAACAACGTTGTGTTCCACTTCCATAATTAGGTAGAGGGTTTGCATGGAATTTTATTTCACAAATTTGGAAAATCCTTCTTGTTTTATATATCAGTGACTGACAGTGGTCTCCCTTATTTTAAAAGAAATTCAAAACATTATAATAGTTAAGTAGCTACTACATCGAATAATACAAAGTAACTTTCTGGAATAAGTTCTTATCCCATCGTAATATTTATATACTTTGCATAATTCAATACAGTCCTTTATTAAAGACGTAAAAAGAACAAAACATCTTTATATATACATATAAAAAAAGGCTTGTTTGCTCCTTGTTTGCTCCTCATATCAGCTAAGATCGAATCATCATAGTCAAATCTTCCAAAATAAAGTTAAATTTTGATTTTTTCGTACTAACAAAATTACAATAAAATTGTCAAGTTTCAGGAGAGTCTTGTCTGTATGTGGGAAGTCTTGGTCTTAGCAATGGTATTTGTGCAATTTGCTGAGGGTGATTGAGAGGGAAATTAGGGAATATCTTAGGCAGGTTTATTTTGTGAGAGCAGTTGTCTAGCCTGCATGTTGAATGCGTTACTGAGCAATTGAGAGCAAGTTAAATAAATATTATAATACAGTTGAGAGAGTGAAAGAAGAAAACACAATACAGTTCTAAATATACTGCACCATGAAACACCAGTATTATCGCACATCCATATAAGACGTTACTATGTAAGAAATTTGTCCTAAGAAAGTACTACAAGTAGTAAATTTCACACACAGCAGCTCCCATTTCGTCACCAAAATTGTAATTTTATTTTCATTTATATCTACTTTTCCACTTGAATCCCCCGTGAAGTTATAAATACGATGGCTAAAGAGAGACAATAGTATGTGTGAACTGATATATCAATCGCATTATAATACTCCTTTTTACACCACATTGCACATATAACCAAGGGCTACAACTGGAGGAGTAGCAACGATCGTTGAAGAGAGGGAAGAATGAAGAACTGCTTATTCAGCTCTTCTTCCGTTACAAATTCTATCATATCCTGTGGGCAAATAAGGGTACCGGCATTGGTAGATTATTCGATTAGATTTTCTCTACTTCCCGATGCTTCTCTTGATTCTTGTTTGCCCTGATTGTGAGCGTAAGCTTCAGGAAGAGAAAATAGATTAATGAGACATTGGAGGATGTGTATACGTCAAGCAGATCAGGTGTAAACGAAGAAGTTTTATATGCCAGTGATTGCATTTGATTGGTTACTTTTATTCCACCTCTCGAGTCCATCTTTATTTCTATATCAGAATCATGTCTTTTCCTTTTCGTAGAGTGCTAAACATTCTTTCTTTTACACATGTTCTCATTTTGCTCATACTAAACACGTCACTCATACTTCATGTTACGATAATGCTCAATTGGTTCATTAGAATCAAATCGTATACAATGAATAAATATACTCACAATAAATAAATATGTGCACTCAAGAAGTCTAAAATATAGAACAACAAATTTAACTACTTACTAGGAAAAACTTGTAGGTATTCCTGGATAGGAATTCCAGGAGAAAAAAAAATAACCCGCCTAAATATTGTTACTTAATTTATTCGGATTATTATAAATTTATATCTGTATCATATCTGCATTAGGTCACTTTCTTGCCAAATGTCAACCTCTGTACATTTGAACATGGTGTTCCTGGAGGTATACACAACTAGGAGAAATGCACATTTACCTTGTTACTAACGAGAAACACTTATAAACCACAGTCAAGACGGTCAGTCACTGATCACGAACCCAGGTACTCCTGAATGCGAAGCGAACACTCCGCTGTTCTACCTCAGGGTTTTACCTCAGGGTGGCTGGAGGTTAGTGCACTTTCTTTCTGTGAGTGCGGTTACGGGTTCAATTTCCCCTAGGTCCATTGAACGCAGTGGCTCGGAGCCACTTTATCGAAAACTGTCTTTAGAAGCTTACGAACACGTTTATGAACTTAAAAACAATTCATTGATTCATATATTTTACTCAGACAGTTGTATCAAAATGCATATCTAAAATAGTATTGATAAATTACTACTGTAGACATAACTTATTTTTTTAGTGCGTTTACTTAAAGGGCCAGTAGTTTCTATAAGGTCAAATATAGTTCTAGGGGACTAAATTTCATTTTGCCATCATTCTTTAAGAAAAAATATAATTTTTCTCAGCTTTTTCTTACACAGCTTAAGTTTACTGGTGTTATCTGCAAGAAGAGCGTATGCATGGAATTTTAGTTTATTACTTTTCCAGTATTTCTTTTTCGTTTGAGTTGCAAAGTAGAATTAAAATTGACACTAAAGGTAACATTTAATATGGAATAAGACTTATTTTATTTAAGGTGATTCAATAACATCTTTAAGGTTCCTATGCTTTAGACATAGATTTTCCACAAGTTGGAACTTCGGGGAAGTAGCCTTCTTACATTAAACCCTTTAATTAATTATGAAAAGTTTATTTGTGGTCCCCCTCATTCAAAGCAAGAAATTTAGCTTATCGTACTGCAGGAAAGTATGAACGGACGTATTAAAACATGCAACCCACTTGAAGAGTAGGTACCGAGTGATCGTGACTCAGTGGTAGAGTGTTGGTTTAGCATTCCGAAGGTTGAGGGTTCAATTCTAGCGCCCGACCATCATAAATGAGGTTTTTCCAGGATTTCTCCTCAGTCACACCAGGCAAATACCGGGTTGGTACCTTCAACTTAGACCCTGTCCAATATTTTCCCCACTCTTCTATCCCGTCCTGAGTCTTAGATGCCTAAAGACAATAAATAAAATTCAAATTCAAATGGAAGGGTATGAACTCTATACATGGTAAGTTCGAAGCACAGTTATGTAGGTTTGTTAACATGTAATAAAAGCAGGTTTTAGAAAGTTGCTCTTGATATCCTGTACGATGATCTTTTTCTTATAAAAGTGTTTCTGAACTAATAGGATGTGTTTGGTAATATTATGCTTTAATTTTAAAAAGTGAAAATGTTCTGTTTTCAAAGTCTTACGTTTTCTTGTAGATTAAAATTATGTATACAACAAATTTATTCATTACAATTTGTGTTACAGCGATTTGCTTGAACTATAAACACTGCAATTAATCTTTAAGCTTGTTCTATTTACTAGGTGCGTAAATATGAAACCGGAATTTATGTACAGAAAAGACACAGTGATTGGATGACAATGCTAAGAACTATTTTATTCGAAGTATTGGCTATCGCTAGCGATACTTTTCTGCCATCGCTCCGGCAATGTGTGGATGCCAGACAAAAAAAAAAAAAAAGCTAAAATGTGCCTCTTCTGCTGTAAACCAGTCATCACGCCATTTTCGTAAGATGTGAAGCGTTGGTCAGCAAGTACATGTCCCATGAATGCAAATAAGTGAAAATCGGAAGGCGCCAAGTCTGGTGCGTAAGCCGCATGTGGAAGGATTTTCCAGTCAAACGTCGCAATCGTTTCTTTGACCGGTTTTCCTGTGTGGAAGGGTGCATTATCGTGAAGCACAATTACTTTATGTTGTATTTCGTCATATTCTGGTCGTTTTTCACTCAAAGCTTGATGCAAATCGATAATTTGTTGTCGGTAACGTTGGGTATTAACGGTTTCGCCAGGTTTCAGCGGTTCATTATAATAGTTTAGTTTCAGCAGTTCATAATAGATCACTCCCTTCTGATCCCACCAAAAACAAAGCATTGTCTTCCGTCCATAGCGATTTGGTCTTGCAGTCGATGCCACCGGTTCTTCTGTAGTTACCCATGATGTTTTACGCTTAGGATTCTCGAAATAGATCCACTTTTCGTCACCAGTCACAATTCGATGGAGAAATGATTTCCTTTTGTACCTAGCGAGCAGAATTTCGCAAATGTTTTTTCTGTTTTCCTGCTGTCGATCAGTCAATGCATGTGGGACCCATTTTCCCACCTTCTGAATCTTTCCCATGACTTTTAAACGTATAGAAACTGCTTCTCGTGTCACATTTAATTGATCCGCCAGTAGTTATTGCATTTGAGCGTCATCCTCATTCAACAAAGCTTGCAATTCGCTGTCTGCAAACTTTTTCGGTGGTCTTTCACGTTCTTCGTTTCTCAAGTCAAAATCGATACTTTTAAATTTTGTAAACCACGCATAGCACTGTGACTTACCAAGAGCATGATCATCGTAAGCTTCGACAAGCATGCGATGCGATTCTGCAGCAGTTTTCTTCAAATGTTAACAAAAAATCAATGATGTCCGAACATCGTAGTTTGTTGGTATAATGTTCTATTAAACACTACAATATGACATGAAACTTGTCTGGTTGTGAGTTGCAAATCGTAATCAGCAGTCAAAACAAGCAAGTGGCGCCAAGGACGCAGTTTTACGGTAACCACAGTGACAGCTAACGCCGTCTATGCACAAATTCCGTTTTCATATTTACTCACCTGGTACGTAAACTATTGAATTATATAACGTTTAGCTTTTATCTAACAACGTAATGGACGAGAAATTAAGGAAATAACATTTTTAAAACCAGTTTCGTCATTATATTTCCGCCCCTTTATGATCGGTGTCCGAAATACTTGAAAACAAATTCAGCTTCGATTTAACTTCAAAAACTTGCAGAACAATTTTGGAAGGAATTCTGGTAAAATATGGTTAAGAAAATAACGCCCAAAAAGTGTCTATAATGCGAGCAGAGCATTTGTCGCCTGTACCTGTTAACTATCAATATTCAGAAAATAAAACACTCCTAGAATATTTCCAAAATATCTAGAACATTTAAAATAGCTTCTGGAATATAGGGCAATCATTTTACAAAAATAATCTTAAAATACTTTAATAGTATATTTTGGAAATATAAAGTGTTTAAGTATACTATCAACACATCAGAAGGTATTTTCAAAAATATAAAAGTATTTTCAAAAAACATATGTTCCATAGTCACAGGATTTAATTTAAATGTGTTGACATTTTACTTCCTAATGGAATTTAATAGGATAACAGAGAAAATCATATATAGGCAAATTCTTGAGAAAATACAGCAAACATTATCTGAACATGTATTAACACTATAAGAATATACTTTATACGTATAGCGTAACATTGATATAAGATTTATATTGACGTTAATATCATTGCGCATATACAGAGCTGAGGAAAGTAAAAACAGGGATAAGAACAACATCTGTGGAGGAATTTAATGAAGTGAAATACCTCTCTCACGCCTTGCGATCAGGTTAAAATAAAAAAAGAAGAGAAAGAAAGAGTCTCGATGGCTATAACATTTCATGTCCGTATCGGAAAACGTTAAGGACATTGGCGGAAACCGTTCTCGGAATTTACTTCCCGAAGAGCTAAACCTCTCTTCTGATAGGGTAATAAAAATCACCCCTCTTTTCGCGTCTATTTTTTTCTTTTTCCTCTGATGTTCTCCCAGCCTGATTTTACTGCCTTCAATAAAGCACCCGTTTCACGCTCTCCACTAGATTTGGTAAAACATAGAGAGGACATACAAACACAAGATGATATTGGTTTTCGAGGGAACTGATTACTGGATTAATTTTAATTAATCCTTTTATTGTAAAGTACAGAAAAATAATTATATTGTTCTCCCTTCATATTAAGGTTGCTCTGCATAAAACTATTCATAGTATAACAGAAAGATACCGACTAATTAACAGGGAATATTCTATAGTAATTAATTATTATTAATAAAGAAAAAAATTGGGATTTTGGAATGAAATATTCGAGTTAATTGGGATTGAATATATGGACTATACATTAATATATATGAACTATAATAAATAAATGTATTGTTTTCTAATTTACCAAAAATCCTTATAAACAGCTTAAAATAATAATTTCAAATTAAAGTACATTTGAGGGTGAAGTTCAGAAAAACAGTTGACGAAGTAATTCAATTTTGGTAATAAATATATGAACAAGGACAGATACGTTTGTTGAGATAGACTTAGAATGACCCCAATGAAATACTGAAGTGTTTTAGTATAACGAAAGACTACAGAAACAATTTGTGAGTTTGTAAGGATATTGAATGTAAGGCAAAGAAAACTGTGGAAATCCGACTTGATTATGTCAAATTTCTCGGAAGTGCATGTTGTATACAAATATCGTATCGAATGTTTGATGTGCGACTACATTGAAAATGTTAGCTAAGTCGAAATCGTGTAGTAATCAGATTTGAAATTATTTGGAATATTTCGATACATACTGAGTGGATATAGTGCAAAATTATTATAAAATAAAACTGAAGCGTGGCCGGATTTAAGTCGTTCTCACAGATAAAGGCAGTTGAACTCAATTGGGAAATCTACCTATCTCTATCTGCTTTCGTTCAGACGAAAGCAGATGAAGTATGAAGTAATTTTCTTGACAGACAATTAACTAAATGATTCAAATCAAGTTTGTGTTCACCAGCATCCGTGATCTAGTAGTTATGAACATTACTTTGGATAAGCACTAAGTATTCAAATTCAAAAAAGGCTTAGGCCAGACGTCCTGCCTAAGATTTTACAGGTATTTTCTTTAGTACTCGAGTCGAGTCCCAAAATGGTACCTTCAATACTTTTGCCGAAACCTTTCCAATTTCTTTTCCTGATAGAATGTCCGTCGACGGACAGCATCCTTTGGACGTAGCGGATTTTTACTTTAATGCAATTCAAAGGCCCCAACATTTATTTTATACATATGATGTGCGTAGTTATAAAATTAAAGGATCAGTTTTGTGTTAATTAGTTTTAAAGAAAATGGTTGAATCTTTTGTCGAAAATGCAAAATGTTTAGTCGTCATTACATAAGATTTGTGACGTTGCAGAAACAAAATTGTTAAATTTGAAGGTAGAAAACATCAAGCGCTCATTGTAGCGAAAATTATAATGAGAGAGAGAAAAAGAATCAATGGTAATACCAAATGTATTCCAGATTTAAGTTGTAATTTGGAAAAGGGATTAGAAAAATAGTGCCTATGCCATAACTCAAGATATAATCTTACTGTTCCATTTTGAGGAAAGTGAAGAAACAGTCAATCAGTTTTTGACAGAAGAGAGGGTTACACTGGCGAGACTTAGTACTAATCTGCAGCATCGACATTCGCCACGTTCAAGAACGAGTGACGTTTGTTGCGTAGACTTCTAAATATTTATTAATGAAAATATACAAAGTAGGAATAAATTATTGAATCAAAATTACGATTATACATATCTTAGATTAATAGTGCATTTTTGTTTAATCACGAAGAACGGCAGTTCTTTGAGTGACGGTAAGAAACGAATCTGTTAGCGGCACTCACGTAAAAAATGGATCAGTAGGACCTCCCTGAGACCCCCTAGCGCGGTTCAAAACAAAATTCAGATTTCTGGTGATAGAACTAGCCCCAGTTCATATAGACGACCGAAACGTACGGAATCTTAATTTATGCTTCAATACCTTTCAAATAGTGTATCACATGTCAAAATCGGTAAAGGGATTACAAAATTATGACTTTTTCTTTTTTAGCACAGAATTTTCACAAATGTAGAAAAGGGACTCTGTCATTTTGTCTGTCTTTTTGCTTTAGCAAAAAATGGTTGATACTAGCGGGTTTTGGGGATCAATTTCGGCTCTCGTAGAGGTAAATTGATGCTTAGTTTTTGATAGGAGTTACCGTTTTCTAGATACGGTGCCTACCACGGTCCAAAATCGACCATTTGTATGAAGACTATGCACATTTTGTAATATGCAGCCTTACAAAATAAGTGATACCAGTACAAGAACTCCTTCGGGGTAAAGAGAAGAGCGACGCAAGAATTCTACTTGCAAAAGAAGTTATATCCATTTTGCGAGTGACTTTATTTGTGTCACTATGGGGGACGAGAGGATCCTAAGTGTCTTAGTTTTATTATTTTTTTTACAATGGAAACAATTCTACCATAGTGACACAAAGAAAGCCACTCGCAAAATCGATATAACTTCTTTTGTGAGTAGAATTCTAGCGTCACTCTTCCCTTTACCCCGTAGAGGTTCTTGTACTGATAAATATATAAGAAAAATATACAGAAATATTACATTCATTATCGTTCATCCACCAATCTTTGAAAAATGGGGAGCGAGTCTCTCAATAACTAGGTAATAAGAAAAAAATGACTATAATTCTTGATAGAAATGTATTTCTATTTTTTAAAAAAACATTATGCTAAGTTATCACCTTAGCCAAAATACTTTAACTATTATTAATTAGCATAATGATTACAATATCACTTCACTAACACAACAGTATGATAATCGTAGTTTTAAATCAAGTTTTTTGAAAAAGAGAAAGAAAGGCTACTTCAGGAAATGATTTCAAAAAAGGACGAAAATATTGTTGAATAACATACGTCCACAAGACCCAACATACTAGATCAGCAAGGAAATATTGTATCATGCAATAGGTTATGTTTTTCATGGAAACCACGTCATGTAAAATGTGAATTAAGGTAAGTGTACTAGTTATGGCCTACCCCACAAATCTCTGCAGCTTTCCGTTGGTGTTACTATATGTCATCGTAAATTATATCCTTATGACAAAAGAAAACATTTTTACCTGACGCATTTGTTTGCGAGTGGGGTAAGCGGCAGCAGCTCCAGTTGAAGTGGCATATTGAGCAATAAAATATGTTGCTGTTATTTTAGTATAGTAATAATGTTTCGTTTCAGAATCTATTGTTGAAAACCTAATGAGTATACTGCATGGATAATATAGCTATGTGAGCATACTTGAACATAAAATGTGTATTACGCAATGTATTGCATTGTGTAACTAGCATATGCCAGAAAAAGTAAAGAGGGCAATATAGCCCATCGCCATATTGGGCAAAATGCAGTCAAAGCTGTTTAAAATGAAAGAATTGGGTATTTGAAATCTTTGTACTGAACACGGATCACCATAATGTTTAGTAATTATAACGAAGATAATGCCAGGTAATAAGGAAGCTATAAGAATAAGAAGATTAAAACCAAAACAAAGCATATATCATCACGTTTAAAACGACCAGAACTTCAGAAACTGTTTCTAATAGTTCAGAAGAACCGACTCTGAGTTGCTTCACGTTTTGTGAATCTTAGTTTTGTTACCTTTGTCATGCAGACAAGGTTGCAGACATTCATCTTTGAGTGTCATAGCTCAAATACGTTCATGAAGAGTGTGTTGGAATCACCGCTAAAGATCACGGACCATTTCTTTGTCCCTCATATGAGACATGACGTTCTAAACTTCTTTGTTTGTGTTACACTTCTTATTTATTCATATTATTTTCTTCTTGTATATTCACTTGTTTTTAACAAATTTTGACATTTTGTATTAATACAATATTCTTTGTTTTGCAATGTAGTATATATAATGTATTCTTGTAATGTATATCTCTCAGTATGTAGTATATATGAGTAATACAGAAAGGTTACACATCATTTTTGCCATACGCTCTTATTTTCTATAGCAGGTCATACTGGGAACACCATGTTCCCAATATGGCCCACTGGCAACATTTTAATTTTTGATTTATTACAATTTTATACGTCATTTCTAGGAAGCAGATTTATTTTTTCATTTGTGCAAATAGTCTCCCAACTTGATGGTTCAGTCGATTCGCACGAATAAATAGTCTTTCTTACGTTAAATAAAAAATGAACAAAGTTAAGGTGAGCCATATACGGACCCCATACCTTACATACGACACACAGGACTAGCGATTTATATGACATTTTCAATCCATAAATGGAAAGGGATTAGTCTGCAGCATGTTGTGTAGAAGTGACACCACAGGTTTGAACATGGCAATATGCGAAGAGCACATACGACATATTTTGCTTTATGAGTTCCACCAGGGACGTTACGAGATAATTGAATACGTACGTGTTTTGTCCATTTTCTTGATTTTAGATAAGAAAACTTTAAAAGTTTATGTTTAACATTACTTAATGCTGCACATCACACAAAGACTTGCGTGTAATAGACGGATTATACATATTATTTTCTTGCATGATAATTTATTAGAAATACTCTTCAAAGAGCAAATAGATGGCACTCTTGTCTCAAAATGGACAAAAATGGGTAAAGCACGACATTTTATTTTTGGCTTCAATTGCGGTACAAAATACCAGTTATGTAAATAGTCAGGGAACCTTTGAAATCCGTAAATGTCACATAGTGACGAAATGCGAACAGCTGTTGAGTATAATATACATCAAACGGTTGAAGTAGATATTCTTTTCCAAAATATCAGTGGTGCTAGGATCAAAACAAAAGAAATATATTGTAATATTCTAGCAGGTAATTATAACCTAATAGCATTGGTTGAAACATGGTTGTCAGATTCTCACTATGACTCTGAACTCTTTGACGATCGTTATATGATATTCAGGAAAGACAGGAATACAGAATTATGTGGCCAATGTTGGGGAGGCTACCAATTCAAAGAAAATACAATGTTTTTTTAATGGAAAGCATAGAATATGATCTTGACTGCGTTCTCGTTAAGTTTGTAAATAGTTTATTATCTACGTATATGGGTGTAGTTTATTTTGAACCTAATTCACTGCTTGAGTGCTACGAACAATTGTTCATATTGAGAGCAAATGTTTACCTGGTAGTACAGATTGTCTTCTGAGAGACTTAAACATGCCAGAAATAGAGATTTCAAACTTAAACATTAGAAATGCCTCCTTTAAATGTCAAGAATTTATCAATTTTATGTCGTATTTTGAGTTAGAATCATATAACAATATAACGAACAAGAACGGCCGTACTTTAGATTTAGTTCTAACATTAAAAGTGTCGAAGTTGAACATGAAACTTCCCCAATTGTGAAGGAAGATCCTCACCATCCTGCGCTGTTAATTACAATATCTTATACCAAGCCTTCAAAAATAATATTAGAAGCTATAATTTCAGGCGAGCCAATTTTGAATTGCTTTATAGGGAACTAGCTGGAGTTGACTGGGGATGCTTAGACAATTTTGGTAATGTTAATGAAGCTCTTAGTAGGTTCTATGAAATACTTTATGATACTCTTGATAAATGTGTTCCAGTAAAGAGAACGGTCACTAACTCTTATCCATGCTGGTTTACTAGAGAAATAATTATAAATATTAAACGTAAATTTTATCATTATAAGAAATTGAAAAGAACAATTGGTAACCCTCATTATCATTACAGAGAATTTGTCAAATTAAGAAAACAAATAAAAATGTATATATGTTTAGCTTACCAGGAGTTCTTAACTGATACTGAAAATAGCATTCTAAATGACCCAAGCAACTTTTGGGAATTTATGAAGAAAAAACACGACATCTTTCACCTTCAAATATGACATACAATGGACAAATAATCTACCATAATGTTGAGATTGCCAAATGTTTTGCAAGCCACTTTCAATCAGTATATCATAAAACGTCTGCAAAATATGAAATAAAGGATGTAGTCAACAAATGTGATTCAATAGATTCATTTGATCTGCTGAATGTAACTTTAAGAGAAATAGATGATGCCTTAAAGAAATTGAAACAAAACAAAAAAATCTCTCGGACCAGATCACGTACCTCCTTATCTCGTAAAGGTTGCGGAAAAATTCTTAAACTTCCGCTGCAATTTATTTTTACCTTATCAAAACTGCAACATTTCCGGATAAATGGAAGAAAACTGTTATGTGCCCAATTCCAAAATCCAATTCTAAAAATGAAGTAAGCAACTATAGATCTATCTCAATACCATCATCCTTTGCTAAAGTGTTTGAAAGTCTCATTTACAATAGGGTAATTAATCATGTGCGAAGTGCAATATCGCCATTTCAGCCTGGTTTTCTGACTAAAAGATCAACTGAATCAAATCTGGCTGTAATTACTGACTACATAGCATCAGGTTTAGACAAAGGTGCACAAATTGATGTTATCTACACTGACCTGGCCAAAGCATTTGATAGCGTAGATCATGATATCATGTTAAGTAAGTTCAGTTACTTTAACTTTACTGAACTCTCGCTAACTTCCATTGCCTCATACTTAAAACATCGTAAACAGTCTGTTCTTTACAAAGAGTTTATTTCAAAACAATATGAAGTTCGATCAGGTGTTCCCCAAGGTTCAAATTTAGGACCTCTTCTATTTCTTATATTCAAAAATGACTTACCACACTGTATTATGAACTCTAAAAACTGTTATTTGCTGATGACCTAAAATTATATTTGGAAATATCCTCCATTGAAGACTGTGATGAACGTCAGTGTGACTTAATCAATGTTGCTAAGTGGTGTGAGAAAACTAACGTTGTTACAAATGTTAATAAATGCAAGACTGTCTCTTTCGCAAAGCTTAAAAATAAGTATAACTACACATACGCAATTAACGGTGTTCATATAAACAGTACCAATTCAGTAAAAGATCTGGGTGAACTTTGATTCTAATCTAACATTTAATACGCATATTGTGACCATGAGAAATAAAGCCTACAGAAACTTAGGATTAGTGGTCAGATTAGGAAAGGATTTTAATAATCCGCAGGTTCTTAAAGTACTGTATTTTCATTATGTCAGATCTAAATTGGATTACGCATCTGTAATATGGAATCCACAATGCAGTAAATATTCTAGGACCATTGAGGTAATTCAATCAATTATTTTAGATTGTTAGCTTACAAACAAACAGGTTTTTATCCAAAATTTGATTCATCGTCGCTACTGGCAGTCAACTTTGATCTTCTGACCTTGGAGAAAAGAAGAATTATTAATGATATTGAATTTCTTTCTAAAATATTTAATAACGAAGTTGATTGTACAGACTTAACCGCAGCTATTTGCATAAAAGTTCCCTCACTTAAAACTCGTATGCAAAACAATGAGTTTTTCTTCTGTCACAAGACCAGAACAAATTTTATGTTAAAGTCTCCCATATGGCGAACTTGTACTGCTTATAATAAGTACTTGGAAACACATAACGAAATAGATATCACCAATAGGGCCATAACAGGCATACGCTCTAGACTGATTCAATATATGTCAATATACTAACTGAAACTTTATTTTGTGGTAAGTATATTAATGTTTTGTTCTGCTTTATGCAACGGAGAAATTATGTTAATTTTATCTTGGGAAAATTATGTTAATGTCTTTGTCTGTGTGATTGGGTTTGTACATTTTTTTCTCTCTATCTTGAGGAAACTATTATGATGACTGTTTTGTTCTATATGATTGGGTGTGTAAAGTGTTTTTTCTGTTATGTGTACAACTTGAATTATTTCATTATGAAATGGAAGACTTTAATTATGCATTGGTCTGTTGTTTTCCAAATAAATAAATTAGGTTTGGCCAGAGCACTTAATTAGACTCATTCATCCGTTCACTGTCATATTAGTTAGGTGTTAAAATTCGGAAAACAGATAGCCTACCACACGAGTAGACACCAGAGCAGACGCACCAGGACGTGACAGTTTACCGTATCCTATTGACCGACAAGGGACCCAGTTTTAGGTAGAATTGTGACGGGAGACAAAACATCCATTACCACAACTTAAACTCAAACATCAATGGATAACTAATAGCAG
>JAGDQP010022543.1:6984-30281 GCA_022664845.1 Lepisma saccharinum
TGAACTGAAGGACGTAGAAAAAGTTATTAAAAAACTGAAACCTCGGACATCTTTCGGGCTGACAAAGTCCCATCCTATATTATCAAAGGCTGTTCTGAAATACTAAAAAAATATCCACTGCTAGCGATTTCCAATAAATCCCTAGCAGCCTGTGAATTCCCTGCCAAATGGAAACTTGCCGATATCTGTTCCATTTCTAAAAGTAGTGGCACGAGTAATGATATTAAAAATTATCGCTCAATTTCCATATCTGCGCCAGCCAAAGTATTTGAAAATATTATACATGGACGTATATACTCACACGTTAGCTCAACTATCTCGCCTCTCCAACATGGATTCTTGCCAAATAAATCGACTGTAACTAACCTTGTTGAATTCACACATTTTTTAGCTAGTCAAATTGATAATAGAAGTCAAGTAGACGTAATTTACACAGACTTTTCGAAAGCCTTTGATGTCATTAATCATGACATCCTACCTAGCAAGCTCCGAAAGTAACATTCAACTTCTCCGAAATACTTCGCCAGTTAAAAGCATCCTATTTTTGTCACCGTAAACACCGTGTTCGTTAAAAAATAGTATAACCGAGGAATATGTTGTAAATTCTGGTGTGCCTTAAGGATCGACCCTTGGACCTCTTTTGTTCTTATTATTTGTAAATGACTTGCCTGCTGTCATAACATCCTCCAAGAAACTTCTGTTTGCAGACGATTTAAAAATCTATTGTAGTATTTCCTCCGAATTGGACGCGGTCTCCTTACAAAATGATATTATGCAGTCTCCAATTGGTGTAAAACAAACATGCTATTATTGAATGTTAATAAATGTAGTGTAATATCATATACGAGAAACACAAACTATTTGAAATTCGAATACAAAGTTGATGACTCTCCACTAGTTCAAATAGATTCTATTACTGATCTTGGTGTAACCATTAAATCTAACCTGTCATTCGACATGCACATAAATCGCTTTGTTTGCGAAGCTTACAGGAACCTCGAGTTTGTAATGAGGTTAACTAGCGATTTCTCGAATATTGATGTCTTAAAAACTTTATATACAGCGTATGTTAGGTCAAAGTTAGAATACGCAACAATAATATGGGATCCTAATACACAGAAGAACTCTCGGCAAATTGAAATTATACAGTCTAAATTTGTACAATTTTTGACATACAAGGAAACGGGAATATATCCTAAATTTGAAAAGTACTTAGACCTGGTAAATAAGTACAGGTTACAATCTCTTGAAAACAGAAGAATTAATTTTCTCTTAACTTTCCTACACAAACTCTTACACAGTAAATTCGACTCAGAAAGCTTACCTGAATTAGGGCTGTATGTACCGCATAGAGTAACTCGACCGCGTAATGCTGTCTTCCACCTTTCATCCCTAAGAACTAAAGCAATGGACATATCGCGTATTAGGAGAATGTGCTCATTATATAATTGTATCCTTAAGGCTGTAGATCACCCCCGCCATCTTGGTACGCACTTTCCATTGATTAACATATGAATTGTTTTACTCGTTTTATACTTTTCAGGAGTATAGTTTTAACTTCTGTTTTTGCACAGTTTATCGTCATGTTCTCTTTTACTCATGCTACTTTATAGAAATGCAATATTTTACACACGAACAGTAAATTTCCCGTTAACATATTGTGATTGATATAGCAAACTATTAATAATACATTATACTTATATATTTGGAGAAACTTCACAAACCAAAACTATACAAGAGTCAAAATAACCACCAAGACAACTTTTGTGAAAGCAGAACTTAAATATTCTACATCTGAGAGGCATAAAATGAGTAAAACAATTACCGTGTAAATCAATGGAAGGTGCGTACCAAGATGGCGGGGGTGATCTACAGCGTTAAAGAATGTCCTGAGATTGATATATTTAACATAAATATGAGAGAATTCCGTTCATATATAAAATAATGAATACTTTATGCAGAATATGTTAGCATGCAGCTCCAAATATGTATGTTACACTTATGTGTGTATATAGAAACTGTCATATGTGTATGTTGAGCACCAAAATTAGACTACTAACCTGTTGTGTTCAATAAATAAATAAATGGTATGCTTGAAATGCCAGAGAAGTAATTTCAAACTTGAACTTCTTTCTCTTTTGGTTTTACTTCGTTCGTCTGCCCGTAATGCCTGAAAGCGGATAAAAACCGAATTCCAAAACCCCAATTTATATGGACGGCTTACTCTTTGTATGGAACTTCTTCACTGCATTGCATTTTGTGTGTTAATACATTGGTGTGTGACAATGTAAACGTTTTGTGGGTTAGAAATGTCCTCACTTTAGGGGAACTGTGCAAGTATTAACACCCATCTAGTGGGCTACCTATTTTGATTGCGGGGAACTGTCATACTTCCCCACGATGTATTACAATTGTCATCCTAAGTTGCCTAGAGGTCCTAAAAATAAAATGTTACGTACTTATATTGTCATTAGCGACGTAGAAATTTAATTGGTATGCACTTTTCACATTTCTCCGGAAGGCATCTTTATTCGTAAATATCGGTGAATTTCAAATCAGAATTTCAATTTTAAAATACCTTCTCCCTTTCTCAAAATATTTACATTTTCAAAAACAAATATCGGTAAAAGAAATAGATCATTTTTCACGTTAATTTGCCTTCCGGTGAAGGGTGACAAGACCTCGATGACTAAATTTGTTTGTATCTAACGAAAACAATAGGTGATCACTTAAAGAGATACTTATTGTTATTTTAATAATATGTTCGAAATGCCAGAGACGTAAATCAGAACTAAAGCTTCTTTCTCTTCTGACTTTACTTCGATCGTCTGCCTGTGATGCACACTGGTAAGAGAGGATAAAGAACTACATGAGATTTGAATCCCGGAACTTCAATTGAGGACCTGAATTGAAAAACATTCCAAGTCCACTTTTTTCGAATTTGCATTTTTTCTGTTCGTCCGTATCTATGTTTGAAGGGCTATCCACTTGCATAAATATTACATCCTAATCCAACCACAGAAACCTTTTTTAAAATAAATAATTTCTGCTGAATAGCATACCATACGAAGATTTCCGAGTGTTTTTCTTTCCTCCTGAAAAAATATACTGCGGTGGACTTGGCATGTTTTTAAATTCAGGTCTTTATTTTATATGGTCGGCTAACGTTTTTGATGGTACTTATTCGGGACATGTCATTTTGTACGTCAATACACTGGTGTGTGATATTCATACTGTTTTATGTCTTGGAAGTGTCCTCACTTTTGGGGAACTGTGCAAGTATTAACACCTATGTAGTGGGCTACCAACTTTGATTGCGGGGAACCGTCTTACATCCCCATAATGCATTACTAAAGTGAGCATAAACATGTTTTTGAAAGTTCCTTATGAACAATAATACTTTTCTCGGCTTAAATCTCAGATTCTTATCAGTGAAGCTCAAAGCAGAATCTCGTTTTTAAAGTACCTGCTCTCTTTTTCAATCTATTTACATTTTTAAAAACAGGTATCTGTTAAAAATAAAGATCATTTTTCACGTTAATTTGCTTTACAGAGAAGGCTGACAAGATTTCAATGTCTAAATTTCTCCGAGTCTAACGAAGACAATATGGGATAAATTAAATAGATACTTATTGTTATTTTAATGATATGTTTCAAATGCTAGTAACGTAACTCAAAACTGAAGCTTTTTTCTCTTTTGATTTTACTTGGTTCATCTGCCTGTAATGTCTAACAGAACAAATTACACAGTAGAGCAGGCCGAAGATTTGTCACTAATCACACAAAAATATGAAGTTTTATATATCACGAAAAATAAGTAAAACTTTGAAAGTTACTACGTAATGATATTTTTCTACGCCCGGAAGACAGGGAATATGAACAACTCCTACATCACTCAAGTCTGTAACGTACGCCACTGCCTAAGCGATAGAAAATGGACAGAAGGGGATTTCAAATTTCGGTCCAATCTCCTCTATTTTTTTTCCGCTTTCAATCTTAGACTACAATTTACTTTTACGATAATTGTGCACTGCGTGGCATACTACAGCCTACAGGTAAACATGGACTTACTTTACGTTAAAACTTAGGCCCCTGAATTTATTTATACAGCTGTTTTTCATTTATTAATGATTTTACTTCGCCCATCTCTTACTTTGTATATAATTACGTCATTTTGTAAGTAATACGTTGGTGTGTGATTACACAAGCGTCTGGCGACAGCATTTGAGGAATAGCCGAATGCGCCCGAGAGATCGCGAATGGCTAATACTTTCCGGATGTTAGCTTGTAACAAGTGCTTGCGGTGTTTGGGGGACAGCTCTATTAAGACGCATTTTGCACTTTGCAGAGAATAGTATGCATTCGTGTGTGTGTGTGTGTTTTTTTAGTGTTTAAAAGAAACGGAAACATTGAACGCCGAAAAAAAAAAGCAGGAGAAAACGTTTTCCCCCAATTTTCCATGTTACTATGAAAAAACCCTTTTTTTATTTGTTATTTCGGAGTAGCTAACATTATTTGAATGTTATTAAATAGTTAAAATGTTAGTTTTTGATTACTTTTCTTAAACAATTCGTTCTAAAAAGTAAAAGACAATTTTGTTTATGCATGGCTAAAAGAAAAGCATCGGGTGCTCTTTATCGTAAAGTCACTTTATAAATTCTTGAACTTTGCGCGCCCCATGTTTTTAATTCTAGTTATGCATAAAGAAAATATTTTTTTTTAATTTTACGTAGGAATTTTTTAAGAAAAGTATGTCTTTAAAATATGCTTTATTTGTTTTTCGAGTTATTTCGGTGTTCGGATATTTTTCCTGAAGCTTATGCTTTGTGACCCGAATCTTAAAGTGTTCTGCAACCTGTCAAACTCCACATCTTTGCAGGAAATTATTTATTTTAGGATAAAGAAGTCAATATTTTTAAAAAAATATATCGAAATATATCAATATATAGAAAGATATGAAAGTAACAATGGAATATTGTATTGCCACCCGACTTACGTCGCTGTTCAAAATTTCATTATTGTATGACGTCGGGAAATTAGTTAAATTAAGGTTGCAAGATTTGAGGACAGCACAAACCAATCTGAACACTAAAGAAATGTCTGTAAAAAGATTTTTAAAGACATATTTTCTTAAACAATTTGTACTAAAAACTAAAGAATAATTTTGTTTATGCATGACTAAGAATAAAAACGTGAGGCACGCCAGTTGAAGAGTTAACAAAGTAGCTATATATAAGAGCGCGCTCCATGCTTTTCTTTTTAGTCATGCATAAACAAAATTATTCTTTACTTTTTAGTACGAACTGTTTAAGAAAAGTTTGTCTAGAAAAGCTTTATTAATATTTTATTTTTATTATTATTCCCGTTCACATTTCGTCCTCACGTCCACATTTCGATAGCTTCCAATTTCCTTTATTCCTGCTCTTGCAGAATTCTGCTGTATAAAACGAAAATCTCAATACAAAATAATTAATATATTAAAGGAAGAATTACAGAATCAATTAAAATAGTCATTTATAAAAGGACTAATTAAGAAATCTATAAGTATAAAGAAAACATTTATTTCTCTGTCTCTGATAATTATTCTCAAACATCAGTATAAGTTCATTATTTACTTTGCTCCAAACATTGATTTTTAATAAGTGTTCAAACGTTAAACTGGCACACACAAAAATATTAGAATTCTTTAAAGATTAGGTGCATCCGTTACACAAATATACCTGAGCCAAAGATGCCTAAAGGCTAAAAATAAAATCCAAGTTCAAACAGTTAGAACATGTAGTTTTATAAACATTGTATACTATTTTGGTGATTTCCGCACACAAGGAAAGTGCCACGAACATCTATGGCTCAATCGAGATTCGAAACGAGAACCTCTGGAACGCTGGCCTAACGCTCTCCTATCGTACCTGGCAAGAAAACTGGGAATTAACAAGTCCTGGAAAAGGATCGCAATAATGATTTTATAGGAGGCTTAATAAAGAATAATACCACTCCATTTTCAACTAACTTCTGGTAGGCAATCACATAACTTGTCACTAAAACTACATAATTGAAAAAAAAAAAAATGTAAATTATAATGACAAATTTTCAACACACAGCTAAAATTTTAAGAAAAATTATCATACACATGTGTTTAACTTAGAAATATTGTCAATATGAAAAAATGTTATGTACAATTATTACGCTCTTGTCTAAAGTATACTTCTCTCTGCTTCTGCTAGTTTGAGTAGTTTCCTCCTTTGCTAGTAGTTGCGTGAATTCTCGACCCCTAGCATTCGTGATCTCTCGGGTGCATTCGGCTGTTCCTCAAATACTTTCGGCAGACGACGCTTGTTGTGATTACTAACAGTTTTGTTTTGGAAGATACCTCACTTTAGGGGAAGTGTACAAGCATCGCTAAAAAAATGGACCGTTTTCCTTGTTAATTTGCCTTTTGGAGAAGTGACAAGAACTCAATTATTAAATTTCTCCGTGTCTAATGAAGACAATGTGGGATCAATTAAATAGATATGTATGGTTCTTTTAATGATATGTTTGAAATGTCAGAGGCGTAAATCCAAACTGAATATTTTACCTCCTTCGTCTGCATGTAATGCACACTAGAGAAAGCGGATAAAGAACTACTTCAGATTTGCATTCCCAAACCTCATTTTATATGTTCGGCTAATTTGTTTTATGGCAATTGTTCAGTACATGTCATTTTATATGTCAATACATTAGTGTGTGATATTCATACCGTTTCGTGTGTTGGAAGTGTCCTTGCTTTAGGGGAACTTTGCAAGTATTAACGCCAATCTAGTAGGCTACCAACTTTGATTGCGGGGAACCGTCTTACTTCCTCAAAAGCCATTAAAATTTTGATCACATCAATGTTTTTGAAACCTGTTCTTCTTCATGAGCTATACGTTTGAATGTTGGATCTCTAAAGGCCATAAACGCACTTATATTGTCATTAGCTACGGACGAATGTAATTGCTATGCCGTTTTCACATATCTCGGAAGAGCATCATCAGGCGTAAGTATCGGAAAAGTTCAAAGAGAATTTCAATTTTAAAATACCTGCTCTTTTTCTCAATTTTTTACATTTTTAAACACAGCTGTCGGTAAAAACAAGATTGTTTTTCACGTTAATTTGCCTACAGGACAAGAGTAAAAAAACTCAATTATTAAATTTCTCCGTGTCTAACGAAGACAATATAGGATCACTTAAATAGATACGTATTGTTCTTTTAATGATATGTTCGAAATACCGGAGACACAGTTCCAAACCTAAACTTTTTTCTCTACTGATTTTACTTCGTTCGTCTGCCTGTAATGCCTGAAAGCGGTTAAAAATCGATCTGGTATTTTAATACCGAAACCTCAATTTATATGCTCGTCTAAGCTTTTTCATGGTATTTGTTCACTACATGTATGCATGTCAATATATTGGTGTGTGATACTCGTGCCGTTTTGTGTGTTTCCTCAATTTAGAAGAACTGTACAGGTATTAACACCCATCTACATGCTCTTTCTTAATCTATTTACATTTTTAAAAAACAGGTATCAGTAAAATAAATAGTTTTAGTTTTTTACCGGAGAAGGGCGACAAGAATTCCATGTCTAAATTTCTCCGTGTCTAACGAAGACAATATGGGATCACTTAAATATATACTTATTGTTCTTTTACGACGGTTGAAATTCCAGAGACACAATTCCAAACTTAAGGTTCTTTCTCTTTTGATGTTACTTCGTTCGTCTACTTGTAATACTTGAAAGAGGATAAAAATCGAATTCCGAAACGCCAATTTATATGGTCGACTAACCTTTTTGATGTACTTGTTCATTACATCTCATTTTGTATGTTAATACACTAGTGTGTTATATTTATATTTTTTGTGTGTTGGAAGTGTCCTCACTTTAGAGGAACTGTGCAAGTATTAACACCCACATAGTGGGCTACCTACTTTGATTGCGGAGAACCGTCTTACTTCCCTACAATGCATCATTAATGTGAACATTTTTTATTTAAATTCCACTTCTTTAAGAATAATAATACTTACCTCGGCCTGAATCTTAGATGCATCCCAGTGAAGCTCAAATCATAATTTTACTTTTAAAATACCTGCTTTCTTTCTCAATCTATTTACATTTTCAAAAACAGGTATCGGTAAAAAATAAAGATTGTTTTTCACCTTAATCTGCCTTACAGAGAAGGGTGACAAGAACTCAATGCCTAAATTTCTCCGTGTCTAACGAAGACAATATAGGATCACTTAAATATATACGTATTGTTATTTTAATATGTTTGAAATGCCGGAAACACAGTTCCAAACTTAAAGCTCTTTCTCTTTTGATGTTACTTCGTTCGTTTGCCTGTAATCCTGAAAGCGGATAAGAATCGACTTGATATTTGAATTCCGAAACCTTAATTTATATGGTAGCTAACATTTTTGATGGTACTTGTTCAGTATATGTAATTTTGTATGTCAATACATTGGTGTGTGATATTCATACCGTTTTGTGTGTTGGAGGTGTCCTCACCTTAGGGGAACTGTGGAAGAATTAACACCCATCTAGTGGGCTACCTACTTTGATTGCAGGGAACCGTCTTACTTTCCCACAAGACATTACAATTGTGATCATATCAATGTTTTTGAAACCTGCACTACTTTATGAATTATAATAATTACCTCGGCCTGAACCTTAGACATTAAAAAAAAAAGTATTTATATTGTCATTAACTACGGACAAATTTAATTGTCCTCAATACCTTCTCTCATTCTCAATTTATTTAAATTTTCGAAAACAGGTATCGGTAAAAAAAAATAGTTTTTCACGTTAATTTGCCTTACGAAGAAAGGTGACGAGAACTCTGACTAATTTTATCAGTGTCTAACGAAGAAAGTATGGGATCACTTAATATATACTCATTGTTATTTTAATGATACGTTTGAAATCCCAGAGGCGTAAATCCAAACTCAAGCTTCTTTCTCTTTTGAGTTTACTTCGTTCGTCTGCCTGTAATGCCTGAAACCGGATAAAAATCGAATTCCGAAACCTGAATTTATATGGTCGGCTAAGCTTTTTAATGGTACTTGTTCAGTATCTGTTATTTTGTACGTCAAAACATTGGTGTGTGATATCTAAACGTTTTGTTTGTTGGAAGTGTCCTCGGTTTAGGGGAGCTGTACATTGTGCAAGTATTAACACTCACCTAATGGGCTACCTTACGGGGAACTTTGATTACGGGGAACTTTCTTGACACACATTATTGATGTTTTGTAGTTGTAGGGAACTTCCGGTTGAGGCCCGTGCGCATGCGCATTAGACTTGCTCGTACACACCGACAAAGATGGCGGATGCTCTTATACACGAAAAACAATTGTGCTGCCACCCGGATCAGAAAACTGGAACTAAGTTACGCACAGTGTGTTAAAACTGTTTAAGATTTCGCTCGTTTTTTCCGACCTTTTGGGGAACTTCTCAGAACTTGCTCAAAATATTTTTGTGACGTCAGACAACAATTGTAAACGGTTTAAAACCATTTTTTGGGGAAGTGAATTCCGGGGAACTTCGGCGGTTCCCCTAAATCAAAATTGGTTCCCCACTAGAAAGGTGTTAAAACTAGCAGTATTCCCCGAAAGTGAGCCTCTTGCCAACATACACACACACACAAACGTAGATTAAAAAGGCATTTTAATTTCTAGGAACGAGTTAGCCTTAAACAATGTCACATGACCCCTTTCCTTCTTAAAATTCTCGACCAAAATCGATGATGGATATTTTTAATGGACTAGGTATATTTCAACAGTCAAGTTACCATGGATGAACACCGGCCGAACAATTCGTATGCTCTATATCCCACTCCACATCATGACCATATTTCCACCTCTTGCTGCCATCTGTAGATAATAGGTTGGCGTCAGATAAAAAATGATTTTTCTGTTAATTGTCTTCATCGGGGGAATGGATCAGGACCTCATCATTAGACAACACAAAGGATTGGATCCTCCTTACACCACCCTAGAGTCTATTGTGCTAACTCATCCCTACTTATTCTTTTTCAGCTTATCCAGGCGCCACCTATTTTCATACAACACTTGAAATACGGAGTTCTGACTCACAGCAGCTATATTGCCTGTAATCGTCAAGTACTATGTCTGGGGCTCTTTACAGTGATGCTACATGTTCCATTACCATGTTCTTGTCATCCACCACGTCCCCTATTGCGCAGCGCACAAATTCCGTTTCTTTAAAACTTATTCAGTATCTCAACACAGTAGCGCGTGCGTGCTTTGTCTCCTCTCTGCGAATGAGGCGCGTTGAACTTAGCTGCAATCACCCTTGTACTGTGAGCACCACTCATGAGCACAATCTCGATTTATTCATAAAGGGTTAGAGCCATGCTGAATTACCTGCAATGACAAAATGGCAAACCATTATCTTTCGTCACTCAGATAGCACGCCAGCTTCCAACAAGGTTGCCAGTCACTTGCTTTCACCTGGTAAAACTTGATATTGCGTTGAACTTAATAAACAAGCATGAAACACACTTGTTGGAACAACATAAGTGTCTTGTCCTAACAACATTGTCGTTGGTTGTAATAACTAATCTGATTCAAGTTTCAAAACTTGAAGCTTGTTAAACTTGAAAATTATTTGAATTTTGTTTCAAAACACTTCTGCTGTCGTTTCGAAGCACTAAAGTCCCTTCACGTTCTATGACTGTTTTGCCAACTAATCTCTGCTAACTTCCACCCTTTTATTTCTGCCAATTTTTGCGATCTGATGAACAAAGTAGTAAGAGCGTTTGGAAAGCGAACTAGGACAACTGGCTCCGTGCCTTGTGACTACATCATCGGATCAGTGTGTTAGTGGTTCTCGGCTCGATTTCCAACAAGGTTAACGTCTTTTATTTTTTAAGAAGTACATCCAACATTTAGTCTCACTCCCTCTAGCAATTTTCGACTTCCCAGGTTGTTTCCAAACTATTGCGTCACCCTCAAATTAAAAAAAAATGTATTTTTAAATTAATTTCCCTGCTAAGAGTTGAAATTTGCAGCATTAAAACTGGTGATAACTTTGTAACTGTTCGTTCTAGGTGGAAAATAGTAATAGTGACTCGGAAAGAAAATAATATGATCTTTCATTTTGTACTCTAGCAAAATTTCTATACGAGTCTCCGTTTATGACTTAGATGCAAAAATAAACTGCCCACGAATCAAAATGTCTACCTTTGTGATTTACACTTGTTTAGACAAGTGCTAAGAGAATCTGAAGCGAACAGCCGCCAGACATGACTTTCCTACGGGTCTTATGGACAGGGACTGTAAGATAAGATAAAATGAATTTTATGGGCGGTAACAGCACTAGGGCTTACGCCCGTCCCGAAACAGGGACTGTATTTTAATCAGGAACTTACTCATTCGTTTGCTAATGAAACTGTAAAGCAATTTAACTGCCTAAAATTAAATGAGTACACATTCAAATATGGTCTTACAGTCTTCTCATTTGAAATCTTCGATGAAATACTAGAGAGAAGTAATATGGTTCGATTCTACTTTGAGACAGATGAAGAACACTGACTTCATAAAAGGACTCGTAATTTCTAAAGGTCTACTTAATGTGAATCTTTTAACGGAAATTTTCTTTTAACTTGAAAAATCGATATAGACCAAGAATGAACTCATTTCTCGATATCCAAATTAGAAAAGAAAGAACAAATGCAAACGAACACAGGAGAATATCAGATTTTAGATTTCATTATTAACCATTATTGAAATCAAACTATTGTAACCAACAATAATGATGGGCTATAACTCATCACTAAATTCACCTAAGAACATAGAATCTAGCACAAACGTGTAACACATCAATATTCAGGACATGAGCATTGTAAATTTTAGATTTGACTTATCGTTCATTGTTAATTGCAATGTATTGGTGACAACAATGTTTACATATATCTTACAACAAAGAAATACCAAAGAAAATAATAAGTGAATGCTAAAAGTTCTCACGTATACTGCGACCGTAGCGACCAGTCCGGCTCCATTCAGTTTCTAACCAAGGATGTTCTAATAGAGGATATGCGATTTTGCTAAGAACAAGAAGTCAAACGTCACAGCATAGTCCCGTCCAATTACTCCACTTACTCCAATCATAAACATTGTTTTCGGCTAACAAAGATGGTAACAAGCTCTCTAGTTGTTCGCTAACCAATCATGTACGTCGCCTTGGTCGATGCTTAGTTCTTTTCTGGCTTCATTCTTTTTCTGCGCATGAGCTGGCTACAAGCAAATCCTCTATTAGAACATCATTATTTCTAACCAACCAAACGTTATTCTTTATCTATGCAACTAAACGAAGAAGAAGAAGAACTTGTAAGTACCTTGGAAGAACTCTTTTACCTCGTAGAGACGAAAATGAGTGACTTGTCCTATTATCAAGAGAAAACAAGACATAAGTTTAGAAGGTAAAGATGAGATAAAGAGTAATTTATTCTAAAGAATAAAAAGACCATAAATCAATATGGAACGTAAACAATATTACATTTATTAAGCATTTTTTATGAAACATAACGACTATTATGGTAGAAAACTTAATTGACATCTTAGCCAATGAAAATTAATAATTTCCTGCCAATGGCTTTTCTCGACGGTATCACGTGATTATCTGACGTGCTTTTCCCTCACACGATAAAATTTTAAGAAACACGTTTTTTAAAGGAGAACTTCACTATTGACCAAGCTATTGACTACGTAGTTTGTAAAAACCTCAGACGAAAGCGCGGTGATCGAAAAATTTATAAGCATCTACTGGCCAAAGATAGAACTACAACATACTCAAACTGACCGCGTAAGCTGAGATTCTCCTTAATAGCATTTACCTGAAGATGTTGCTATACTAATTGAATGTAACTTGTTTGGCATCAGCATATATCTGAAATTGTTCAGATGTATGAGGAAACATGATGTCCTCCAACATATTTTTGACATGCAACCTAAAATCCAACTCTTTTATTATTCTGATAACTTACAAGGGAGGTTGGTGAAGTGTTCAGTCGATATCAAGATGACGAATATTCCAATTGATAGGACATAGCACGCTTACTTTAACAGATAAAATATTAACTGCCATAATTTTGTGTTAATCTCGTAATAAATATACAAAATACTGTGCAGGGTGGGACCATAAGTCGTGTTAGAACAGTCGAATAAAATAAAAATGTGAGACACACAAGAATGAAATGTCCCTGAGCATGTTTTAGGCGAAGGGGAAAATGGCACGGACCATAACGCGTTGCCGGCGGCCATCTTGAAATCCACCATTTGGATTCAACTTGAAAATTACAAATAATAAGGGATGTGTGTGACATATCAACTAGCACTAAAATTTCCTCAGAAATACATAATTGTGGTTGGTTTTTGTCTAACTATAACGGTTTGTGAGATTTGTAATGATTTTTCCGCTAATGTCCTATCATTTGGTACAGTCATCATCTGGATTTCGACCCGACAATTCACCAACCTCCCCGCACCATTACAAATCTCATGCATATGTTTCATGTTCCTTTATGTAAGTGATAAACAATGATTTGTGAAGCGTTGTATGACACGGATATGGTTATTATGTAATCAGGTACCTAGTTAATAAGTAGATGGATTGGTAAGCGTGGCCCAGTTGAGTGGCCATCCACGATCCCCTAACCGGACTCCTTTGGATATGTCTTTGTAACGGTACTTGAAGGGTAATGTGTACCAGTGTAACTTAATGGTGTTTCCTATCTGAACAGGGGAATCACTGACAGTGACGTATGTGCATTGTGCATGTGTGCAGTTATCACCTGACGTGCGTCGTAGGGCGCACGACGACGTTTGCGGAAGTGCTTCAATGAGAACGGCGTCAATGTGAAAAATGTTCTTTAATGGTGGTTGTGGTTTTTGTGGTTCACAACTGCTCTCCATATTGATGAATGTGCTTGTTGTGGTATTACAAGGTGTGTATGGCATATAACCTTCCTTTCGCAACAACCCGCCGAATTAAAAACCTACCCTAATTTAGTTCAAAAGTGCAACACAGTTAAAGTTATCCTAAATTGCACTGCACAATTCAATTTATCGTTGCAAGAGGATGTTATTTGATATATCGCATGACTATCTTGCCATTTGAAATTTTCAAGTTGAATCCAAGACGGGGGATTTGAAGATGGAAACGTGGTACGTTCCGCAACATTTTCCCCCTGGCCTATAACATGCTCAGAGACATTTAATTCCTGTCTGTCTCGTATTTTTTTATTTTATTCGACTGTCCTAACAAGACTTTCTTCAACACAGGCGTAGTGCCTGACAGATATTGGTTTAATATTGAACAAAATGCAAAGTTCTACTGGGTCTAGTATTGTACTAATTTTAGTGCCCCATAACGGAAATTTGACTAGTCATGAGTGTTCATAAATCAGAGTTTCCATCGTAAAGGGTGTTACCGTCGGACACATTCAAACATAAATAAACATAACTAATGAAGAAATAATTTGAATTATGACACAACTGTTAGAAAAAAATGTATCCATGTTTAATTTTTCTTCCAATTAGAAATTATTTTCCCCTTTTAATTTCCTTACAATATAAAAAAGGAGTATATGTGCACAATCCCACACAAGCACTAATTACAAGTCAGTAATGTGCGATCATAAAAGTAAAGCAATATTTTTGAAGTTGGACACCTTTGCAGCGCACTAACACATCAACAACGTTCTACTGTAAGAACGAGCTACTTCCTACATCTTATCTCTGTCCAAAAAGTCAGTATGGGCAACTAGAACCTTGGGCAAGTAGCAACCGTTACGGCTCCTTTTTTTGATATTGCAAGAAAATTAAAAGATGAAAATAATTTCTAATTGGAGGACAACATAAATATGAATAATAAGTTCTTTGTAAGAGTAGTGTCATAAATTAAATTATTTCATTAATTATGTTTGAATGTGTCCGAGTGTAACACTCGTTACGATGAAATACCTGATTTATGAACACTCAGAACTATGCAAATAATCGTTATGGGCAGCTAAATTTAATACAATACGCACTACGCCCAGCACTATCTTCTATTTTCTGACTGATACACCCTAGACTAATGTTTCGTTTTTCACCGAATGATAAAAGTGTCTTTCAAGACAACAATAGAACGAACTTTCAGACATTTTCTAAGCAGGAATTGTAATGACGAACGTAATTATTACTTCAAGCACATCGACTTGTCTCCGAACTCTCGACGTAGAACCTAATAGAGCACTTGCATCACTTTAAAGAAATACATATCAGGATTGTGAATATGTCAGCCACTCGAGTTCCCGCATTGATAGCCGTATTACCCACAGCCTGCCTCACAACTACAAGCGATACCTTTTTGAATCAATGCTACGTCAGTAGCCATTATTTAGTGTTCACTTAGTGTATTACGTTAGTAAATATTTAGTTTAAATGAAAGGTTTATATAAAATTAAAAATTGCTGTAATTCTGCCTATAAATGAAAATGCCTTGATTAGAATCAATCAATCAATCAAATAGTTAACTCGGATATCTGTTCTGGTTTCTCTAATATGATTTTAATTTATGTTGTTGATTTGAATCTTTTGAATTTAAGGTCTTCAGGAATTTGTGATTAAGGCCGATATAGGATAGGAGAGAGAGAGAGAGAGAGAACTCGAAAACGAGGTCTTCCAGAGCCTAGTGCCAAGTTATTGTACCGGTATTAATGTACTGTAATTCAGGCAAACTCTAAAAATGTCTTAGTCAAAATGTCTGGCTGCTGGGTTTGAATCTGGATCATTCGAAATCGTAAATTAACATTCTGCCATTTACTACAAGTTCAGTTATTCAAACAGGAAGAGGAAACTGCATCTGAGTTTTAATATTATTACTACAATCTGTATATTGATTTAATTGTGTTCGTTGTATACTTGTAGAGAAGAGTAGTAACCAACATATCAGTGGCAAGATGACTTCGGACCAACTTTCGATGAGAAAAGAAAAACCTGCTTACAAACTGGAGCCTCCAGAAGGAGGATGGGGTTGGATGGTTGCGTTTGGAATGACTCTCATATTTGTAAGTAGAAATACATGTGCAAAATTTAGTGCAAATTAAGTGAAGAGTTTTGATTTTCTTGTATTTGTTTTACAAAATTGATTACTACAATTCTAATTTGTACACTATATAATTAAAAAATGTATTTGAAATATGTTGTTCTGCAATAACAAGACGAGACCATCTTATAGGAATAATCACAGAGGGTAAGGAATATGAAACATGACAGTTAAAAAGTTTAATTCATGAATAAAAATGTTGAATTATTCAATGAGTTAAGAGGCAACAAGATGGTGAAGGACAAGTATTAACAAGCACTAACTAGTAATATTATTTATAGGTACTAATATTTTTAACCCGACAATTTATTGTAATTCATAGCAATGTTCACGACCACTGCTATTCAATTAAGTTTGAAAGAATGGGTATCTAAAGTAAGTATTTGAATTTGACCCCAGAACATACTGAAAATTTCGTAACATGTTAAAATTTAGCAAAATGATGCCCGACATAGGCTTAGGTATATCGTGTTTAAATTCGGAAGTGTAGCAACGATGCTTTCTCATTAAAATCTAACTTTTGTATTTCTGTCGGATTAGGGAACATAATCATCATTTTTGGTACTTAGAATACAAATTTTGTACCGAAAGAATCTTTTGTAACACTGTCTTCTTTTAGTATAAAACCTCGTTAGATTCAAGTTTCTGAAAGTAAACATGCCTACGAAACTATAGCATTGTGTACAAAGGTACACTTTATAAACTGTGTAAGTGCTTTTTAAATTTGAATCTATACTACGTATTAAATCTAATACTCAATTGAAATTACTGAAAATCAATCTAAAGCTTAGGATTTACGTTGTGATTGATTACAACATTAGAAATCAGTTAAGTTTGATTCAGTTCATTAAAATTCTCTATAATTCTTTTTAATATTCTTTTATTCTTTCCTTGTATTTAAAAGCTGATGACTTTTAAAAGCAAAATACATAGGCACTTAAATAATTAAATCTTCTAATAAATGTATACACTAAATTTTCTTGTTAAAAATCGCATCAATTAAGTTGCTTTCAGTTTCTCTATACTCATACAATTCGTTATAACTGCATATGTAATAAGGACATTTACATTATTAAGACAACAATCTTATAAATAAATAAATGATTTCAACAATTTCTGTATATATTTGTTTTTGTATCCTTATTCCAAATACGCACTGCATATTCCAGCTTAGTTCATACGAGGACCTTGTACAATATGACGTAGATTGAATGAAAGATAGATATGAAAACCAATGTAGAGATTGGGTAGAATTACTAATCAAGAGACGAATATTTTCCAAGATACAATTCAATATTTAGGCACTTCGATTAATGCGTAAAGTAAATAACCTTTAAACAATTAATATACTTTATTACGATATTCTCTATAATGAACAGTAATTACCACAGAAGAGCTTGAGTTCTCATTTGCAGGCGCGTATATTCACCAACCCGTAATCCAATACAAATCATTTCATGGACACTGGAAATAATATCTTTCATACATACAGTTCCGAATCATCCATACCGCTGCCCTAATATTTATCCATAATCTGCTTCTATCCTAAGCATATAACTGCGTCTGAAACATAGACAGGAATCAATATCTTCAAATGTGAAAATATACGTTTCCGGAACACTGTAAATACGTCTAGCTGTAAAAAAAAAAGAACTAACAATCAGAAAACGATACAAGAAACTAGAACATTGCAGTCAGTACAGTGCACAATCGAGTAGTTACATCAAAAAACATAAACTGTCCACATGACGTCATCTGACATCTATCAATTCACTATAATCACCCTGCTTACAAAAAGGAATAACCATGGGTGAACAACACAAAAAAATCGCACAAATATAAGCCAGAACTCAAATAATCAATGTTACGTATATATATATTCACAAGAAATGCGGTTCATCATCCATATAATAGCAAAAAATTGGAACCATAAAAAGACAGTCGGAATTTCTATTGAAGTTAAAAGTTTCCATGCAAAAATTCACATAATTACCATAAACCATACCATTTACAACCATTCTTTCAAATACCTTTATACTGCACGAACATTAAAAGCACCAACATCACCTAATCTTTTCTTGATAAAACCATAATAATTGCCCAGAAACATCAGATAATTCTTTCTATGCAATAAGACACTATATACCATGTATCTCAGTCATAAAAGAACTTTTCTTACCCAAATCGTCACATAGTTCATGATATTAAGTCCTTGGGTAGATCTAAATAGCAGCCCAAACTTCTCATCAAACGTAATGCTATAATACCTAAGAAACCCCAGCTTCAAAAACCAGCAGAAACATGGCCAATAAAGGAAGCACAAGAAAAAGTATAAGATGTCACCCAAATGAGAATGCTACGCTGGATGTGTGGGATAACAAGAAGAGACAGATTGAGAAATGTTAGAATAAGAGGTACAATCAAAGTTGTAGAGATATCTAAGAAGATACGAGAAAGAAGACTGCAGTGGTATGGACATATAATGAGGAGAACAAATGACTATGTAGTCAGAAGAGTGATGGCAATGGAAGTGGAGGGTAAGGGAGGTAGAGGGGGGCTAGGAAGGAAACGGATGGACAGGGTTAAGAATGATCTCGAGGAGAAAGGTCTGTCAGGGGAAGAAGTTCAGAACAGGGCTTTTTGGATAAGACTAATCAGAAACGTCAACCCGACGTAGATGGGAAAAGACGGAGAGAAAGAAGAAGACGTAGGTGGGAAAAGACGGAGAGAAAGAAGAAGAGTCAATTTCAGTAATAGATTAGCTTAAGGGAAATAAAAGGTTGTGTGAACATATTTAGGGAGAGTCTTCAGCAATGTTGACAACATTAATGTTCAGGTTTTAGATGTGTCAATAAACTGAGATTCGCAAGCTCCGATCTTAAGCAATTTTGTCACCGGATGTAACATCAGTGAATTAATTATCAATACTTTTCACGATCATGCGTATCTTTGAAGGAAATCAGATATTATCCACCTGCAAAGTGACTAACTGAGAAAGTACAACCAGATAAGTGCTCACAGGAAATGAATTGATAACGACACCCAATCAATATTCAATCACATTTCAAGAGCTTAATTTCATGTGAACGGAATCACCTGTGTTCGTCCAGTGAAGTTTATTATTACTAATATCTCACGCCTCGTTGTCGCCAATACTCGATTACCTATATCCGTCTTCAGTTTAATTACATCCGCCGAAAGTACTATGAACCGAATTCCCTAATTACGGGAAAGACCCGCTTTGAGAAAGGCTTCTTTTCCTAATTTCCATAGAAAGTTGTTTCATCTGATTTCATCATCCCTTAGTCAATGATCGAATCAATATCTCCTATAAATATCACCTTCTTCTATCTCTCCTCTCCCAGTATTCTCTCAGTGAGCTCCGTGCTTCTAAGTCTTATTTTGAGTGTGACAGTATATCTTTGTTTTATACTTTGCTTTATTCTGCGACAGTTTGAACTCCTAAA
The DNA here is from genome assembly GCA_022664845.1 of Lepisma saccharinum. Lineage (NCBI taxonomy): Eukaryota > Metazoa > Arthropoda > Insecta > Zygentoma > Lepismatidae > Lepisma > Lepisma saccharinum. The sequence goes on from JAGDQP010022543.1 coordinate 26,580, forward strand.
TACTACGATCTTTAAAGTTTAATGTCAACTTTTTTCGGACTTAACGAACATTCTTCCAACTTCTGAAAAGTGTAGTTCACCGGTAGTGCATAGGATCTTAGCTGATGAAGGCCAGTTACGAACTTACATGACGGCGACAAGCTTAGGACCACTAACAAATTGATTCCAGGAGACAAGACCTGTTGGTGGCTATGACAAACAGTTTCTGTGTGAAATTATCTCTTCAACGATTTTAGTGATTTCATTTGAATTCCTTGGTTCGACTCTCCATGAACTATCTGACATCCATATTCATCATCTTCTCGGCTTAGATGAGTTGTTTTATTTTCAGTTTATATTGGTTCGGATTCATTTAATTATGGGAATTCAGCGCATATGGAGTTATGTCATATTGGTTTCGTTAGGTTAGATTTACTGTAAATATTAAGCCGTCAAGAAGTGAAAGCAAAGCCTGGATATCTCTATCAGCCCAAAAGTATTAAAATGTTTTCCTTTATCCCGAAATATATCCGTGCATGTTAGTTCGTAAGTAGTGTGGATTACCTAAGTCCCAAGGTAATAAAGTGTGTATGCACGAGACTCGCATGCTCTACGAGTTACGCTCATCAAGATACGTCATGACTTGCTCTCCAACCTTTGACTTTTCAGCGATTATGTTACATTCACATATTTTACATGAGAGCAAGTTTTATTACGTGAGTAGATATTTATCAGTAGTGTGTGTTCCGCTCAACTCTGTGCGAAGGCGGGGCCGCTCACAGTGGATTGAAGAACATCGTCATTGGACCATGGGCCAATGAGGCCGAGTGATACACTCTACAAAGTGATTCGCAATGTACCCTGGTATGGACAGAACAGGGGACTGCTACAATCCGCATAACATCACGGAAAGGAACCGGTATGGTGGTGGTGTACTGGTGTAGGCTGGCATAATGCTCACTGGAGGTGCTGAGCTACACATCTTAGAGGGCGGTACTGTCACTATTCGGCGGTATAGAGATGAGGTGCTGTACGTCATGTGCAGTCGTGGCGAGATGCTGTGGGTCCAAAATTCATTTTCATCGATGATAACGCAAAGTGTCATCGAGGTAACCCGGTGAAAGATTTTCTTCAGAGGGATGATACCCAACGCGTGGAGTGGCCGGTACAGTCCCCAGGCTTAAACCCCATAAAACACCCATGGGATGCATTGGGAAGGCGAATTACATCCAGATATCCGCCTCCACGCACGATTACGGACCTTCGTACTGTACTTCAAGAGGAGTGGGAACGTATTCCAGCTGACCTCATTAATGCCCTGATTACAAGCATGCCACATTGCTGTGAGACCTGTGTAACTGCCAGGGGTGATCACACGTCATATTGATTATCAACTTTCACCACATGCGCCAGGTTCTCCAAGTTCTTGTATCTATAGCTTTGCCCTTGGGGTCATATATCATTAAAATCTAATTGCTTTTCGTAGAACTGTTTCTTTTTCGATTATCTTTCCTCTGCGGTACACTTTCAAACATGTCTACACATTTGTGATGCCTGGGACCGTTTAGATCTGCGTGCATTGTATGAACTGTCATTATGCTATACTTTTGGATACCAATGTATATTAAATAATCATGTTCTAAAGGAGAGTCCTGACGTATACCATTTTTATGATTGCTGTAGATAAATGAGTTTTGCTAAGTTTACAAGAAAAAATATGTTGTGTAAACAAATGGTAAACCATTTTACATAAATTGTTGATAGTCCTAGTCTACTGAATTTTGGAAGCAGTATAAAGGGATTGATAATGCCAAAGGTTTTGAATAAAGCAAAATATATTAGATCACGTTGCTCGTTGTTAGATATGCACCCTTGTACACTTTGTACGTAATGAATGGTCTGACTCAGGTTTGTTGCTAATGATTTGCCTGACAAGAAACCATGTTGATTTCATGAAAGATTATGTTTCAGATTAAGTATAACATATTGTTTGTTGTAAACTTGAAAGCTCTTACAAGTCTATTCAGACAAAAAGTGAGACTGGTTTATAGTGTTGAATATTCAACTTATTACCATCTTTGCGTATTGGAATTATTAAAACTTTCGACACTGCTGGATACTGACCAAGTTGTAAGGATTTACACTATTAAAAACCCTGCTAGCACAGGAACTAAATAATTGCTTAAGGCAGAGGCTCTCAAACTTTCAGACTGGCGTACCACTAAACCGAAATTCATAGTTTCCCCGTATCACCAAGTAGTGTTACGGAATTTTCAATACTATACTTTTTTTTTATTAAAGAATGGATCCGGGTAGAAACGACAGAGGGAAGGAAGAATGGCTTGGTTGGCGCAGATACTGGACAGGCGCTGGTGACGGCTGACGGTGTTGCCAACTTCACACCCCACTCACACACACACTCTCTCTCCCTCTGTGTGTGTGTCACCTCTGCTATTTGAGTGTGGCAAAATGATAATTCCTTGCAATCGTGTTTTCGAGTCAAGATGTATTGAGTGTTGTTATAGCTTGTTATATACTAATGAATAATAGCTTAGTTAAATCATAAGTTATTGCATCTTAAGAAATACTCGTATCATAGCAAGTAAATTATAACAGCTCAGCACTCGGAAATGAAACAAAAATTGGTACTACTTTTTAATTTTAAAAGAGGAAGTATTTTTTCAATAAAACGCAACTTTTAAGATAAATTTATGCCTGAATACTTTTTTCTTCGGTTGATACTCTGCTCTTGACTGGGTATTTTTTCATAATCGTGTAATAAGTTACTTTATTATTGTGGGCTTAGAAATAGCTATGAATTACGATTTTGTTATAATTTATTTAATGATTGTTAAGATAAATATGGGAAACCATCCGCAAATAAAGAACCGGGTTTTAGATCTCCGTAAGACCTGTCCCGAATTTCGACTGAGAAAAGATGATGAGCATACCTATAATAGACTCCATGTCTACTCTCGTCTCATCTGCTCTTTTAATCTGAATTTGTGTTCGCCGATGTATTTTATAGGTCAGACTTGTGATAGCCGTTGACCGTAGATACCAGAACACTTACACTTCAATACATTGTCCACTTTTTGAGCGAGGTATTGGCTCTGGAAATAACTGAAAGTATGATTCAGCATTCGACAAGCGAAACTGAGAATTTTATGTTATTTATAGCCTTTCTGTAAGTTTGGTTCAGACCGGATAGGGTAGGGTACAGGATATTAGAAGGAAGCAGGACAGGGCCTAATATGAAGGTAGTATCCCTGCAATTGACTGGTGTGTTGAAGAAAACCATGGAAAACTCTGTCAGGATGGGCGGCCTCTAAGATTGTTCCCAGAACCTTTCAATTACTAAGCCAACACTATACCAATTGTGCTACAACCGTTCCGTAGGTAAAACTGAGAAATACTATTGGGAACATCAGACAGATTGGTGTATCTCCGAATTTTAAACAAGGAGTATCCGATTGCTATGTGAGAACGAAACTAAAGAGGCAGCTCTCTCGATTCGTATAGTTAGCCGTGTACGGACAATATAAACTAATATGTGTACAAGTAAAAGTTGTGTAGCGGACAAAGATAAACCACCCTTTAATCTAGTAGAGTTGGAAAAGGATATATAAGTTATGGGGTAACACCTCGCTTTCTATTTAGCCTAGAATTTGAATCGATTTAAAGCTTACATTTACAGGGTAATTGATTAATCAGTACAAAGTC
>JAGDQP010022544.1:2873-13880 GCA_022664845.1 Lepisma saccharinum
CAACCTGTACGATCCGAATGGAAATGTACGATAATTTATCTTTGCAATTATGATATACTATCTTAATTTGTACGATAATTTGAATGGACACTTTAAGAAATTAAATTTGTGGTTCTCTTATCTTTGAAATTAAGCTATAATGGTTGTAGTTTTGTAGAAACATCAGCATTTAGAGTTTGCAAGCGACAATTAATTTTCCCCGGAACTGTATCTTCGCATACCGAAACAGATAGCAACTTAACACTTCTTATACTGCATTTTCTTCAAACGATACGATTAAAAAGAAATAAAATATTAAAATCTTTATTTAGTATCGAAACACAAATTGTGAATCGTGCTGAGGAATTTTCTTTTCTTTTCAAGCAATGCAATTTTCAATTTGAGTTTGGAATTGATATGGCCTTTAGGTAACTTTATCTCAGGTTGTTTCAGTTTTGAGTATGATCTAGTTTTATTTCTAGGCTAGGATATACTGTAGAGAACTAGTTACATCATACGTAACATAGAAAATTTTGCTTTCCTTTGTAAAAGGAGCAGATGGGTATAATTAATATTTTGTACGGATATAATTCCGTATCGGGAGGCCAACATAAATTTATAAGATTTTTAACACTTTTTTTTTTCATTATTTTCTTGGCATTTTTTTTTGTTTAGGTTAGGTTAGGCTGGTCCCCCGATATGGAACTAGAACCCTTTTTACATGAGCAGTTAGTTCGCCTCACTATTGCTAACTTATACTAGCCTAACCTCACCTAACCTAAAGTCAGTAATACAAGGGGCGGACCAGTTTCGTCCTCCGCGCCTAATACATTAGTACATTCAGTTGCCTGCTTATACATTTTATTTAAATATTTAAAATATTTTCCCTCTATAGTTCATCGAGAAAAAAAAACTTCATTTTTTCGAATATGTGATCCAACAAGCAAAAATACGATAATTTAGAGTACGTTGTAACCTTACAATGGAAATAGTTGGCAACCTTGAAAAGGATGCAATAAGATACAAAGAAGGGAATGAAAAGGCGGACGAAAGCAACTGCATTGTTAGTTTATTTACCCGTTTTTATTCCACTTAATAAACTTTGGTAAACTTTATTTTTTATGTGCCTTTTTCGTGACTTTTGGACTTCGCTTCGTCTCGATTAAATGAGTGCAATGCTTGCTAAAATCCACACCTATACACTAGGCGAAAATCGAACCCGCAACCTTGGAGACGCTGGCCTAACGCTACACACCAGACGACTACCACAGTCTGTTTTATACACTTGAAATTAATTAATTTTAATTAATAGGTAGCGTAAACGGGACGGGACGGTTCTTGAACGCTGGTCCACACATCCTGATATACTTGAAAAATAATAAATTATTTGTATAACTCTGACTTGTGATTAAAGGTTGTGTTCATGTGAGTTTTTAAAGATTAGAAATTACATTTTGCTAACGCTGATATCATCAATGCACTCAGACGGCTCAGTGTTCTTGAACCGTGCCAGAATAATCACGTATTTATTGTGAATAACTTTTTAGGAATTTATCTTAGAGAAAATAGAAGTAGCGGGATAAGTTTTACTTTATCTACACAAAAGGACACCACCCTATTGACCAATATTATATGGTCAACACCAGTCATTCTTAAAAATTAATTACCACTGTTACTTCCATACGCACAAACCGATATCCAGAAAATAGTATGATAACCCTACGAAAATAATTAATTCGGAAAATACGCACTCCAGTCCATTCGAATATGGTGACACGCGGAGGAATACTAATGGCATAGCGAACATTCCTCATATATTTTAATTTCATTTGCCGAATTTTGTCTTAAATTAGTAACCATTGGAACTTGAAGGTTAGGTAAGGTTAGGTGCGGTCATGTATCTTTACATTTTTCACTCTCGGAGCCGATCAATTAGCGCATGAAAGAAAATGATACACATCCCCACCTATGGCGGATGCATATATAGTCCCACGTATATCTACGTATTTCACCCTGATAACACTGGATCATGACTCTAAAAGTTACTTTAATTTGCGTTTCAATACTCCTATACACTTTGGCAACATAACCTTTCTCCTGTAAATTTTACTTCCTTTAGTGTAGATAAAGTTAAACGAACCCGAAGTAGCGAAATCGTAACCCCCTCATTTTATAAAGAGGTTATTTGTTTTTCCAAGGTTCTCTTGTAATTACGACAATAATGTAATATCTCAACGCCTCATATTAATATAGAGACGTTTTATTTGTTCCATTGAAATGTTTAGGACAAGATAGAAAACTGGCCTAAACACATCATATACCCAAAAAACAATGACAGTATTTATAGGATATATGGCATCCACTTTTCTTTAAGGCTCTGCAGATACCAGTCATTTTAATAGTCCTGCTAGGTTAGCTTATTTTACAATAGGTTAAGTTAGGTTAGGTCAAGTCAGGTTTGGTTTGGTTTGGTTGGGTTAGCGCGCATCTTCCGCAGCTGGATGCCGTATACAGTACTTAACCTATAATGTCTCTCGGAGAGCAAGGATGGGGAAGGTACGATCCAATGCCTTAGTTCAGGGAAACTGCTCCATTGTAATCACTTTAATGGTCTTGTATTCTTCCTACTTGTTTATTTATTTAGAATTTGTTTACGGTCTTTAGATATTTATGGCTCGGCCGGGATAGAGTATGGGAAAGGATGTGGAAAAGAATCGGCCAGGGCCTAATTTGAATCTACTTTTTCGGCATTTGTCTGATGTGGCTGAGGTTGGTCGACCTCTGGTCCATGCTTACTGCTATCCAAACTAACCTTGACAAACATAGCATATTAAATCTGAGGAGAGAAAGGAATTAAACATATAAGTACGAGAATGTACAAAAAAAATTAGTGCAATGGCTATAAAGTGCTTACAATGGAACAGCTCCAGTTTGCGACCCATCCAGTCATTATTGTTATCAAAATAAGAAATAATCTGTCAGGAAGACCGACTGCATGTGTCGAACCTGCTGGCTTCGTGTTACTGTTTCCAAATCCGCGACCGAAACGACTAAACCGCGGGGACTAGATGACTGTTGTATTAGAAGTAACAAGGGTTGTTAGAGCACACGATTTTTGAAGGATAAAATAGAAGGCTTACCCTATATACAGAGAGGTTTAGGTGGAAGTTTTTGCACTTTCCCGGATCAGTAATAATAAATCTTTGATTGAAAAAATATCTTCGTTCTGATTTTGAACAAATTGAATCATTTATTCCAACTAAAGCAACTATTTTAAATTCAGCTAATTTAACAGAAGCTAACCTAATATAATCATAAGTTTTAAACGATCTAGGGTATAGAATGCAGCCAGATATTAAGTTTTGTGTGTCTAACAGTTCAGATAGGAATAAATGGTAGAATTGATTAATAGGTTGCATAATGCATGCTTCTTGGAATTACAATTGAGGCAGTGATTCTTCCAGACTCCCATGTGGGGGTGTTATCCCTAAAATTCTCGAGAACACCCCCCAACTTTAAACGTTTTACGGTTCAAAAATCGGTGGAAACCGTGCAAAACTTCATTTACACCCGTTCCAATTTTGACTTTACACCACCCAAACTGAAAGTTCTGGTGGAATCTCTGAATTGAAGCATAGTTTTGCTGTGCACCATTCACAGAATCGAGAGGTTTAAGTTATATGATGTTATGTTAGTATATTGTAAACAGTTAATAAATAACGTTATAGCAGACGCTTGTGATTTTTTAAAGTATTTGGGGGATTCACTACCATCCAACCAACTCACTTCGCTGCGATTGTCGTCCAGGATGTATCTCTCATTACGCATCACAATACGATCGAGTATGGATGTATTGTGATGACGTGTCAAAAGATTATTACGTATTTCACCCAGTGATGTAATGCTAAGTTTTATAGGTGGGTATATACTTCGGTCGTTGCAACGAAACCGGGTTTCGCTTACTATGCCAACTGCGTATTACATAAATTTTAGGTGGGTAAACGGTGATGCCTAAAAATTGATTGGTACTTGGTACTTCAAATTCTTTTAACTCAACATTACTTTACTCAAACTAAAGTAATATTTACCCTCCGCAACAGTAGCGGCGGAAAGGAGGAGGGAACAGGGCTGCCGCCCCAGGCCCGAAGTGTCGAGGGGAGCCCCGCTGCTCAACAGTGGGACGATATCGAAAAAACTGACAAAATTCCAAACTTCAAATTAAAAAAATTAGCTCCCCACTGTTATAATTTTAAAATGTCTTGATATCATCAACATTTATTTTCACTGTTTACTTTACTTGCATTACTCATACGTGTACTGAAATACGTATACATTAGAGTCAATATGTATTATATATAGTCTTCGTAAGTCCCCCACGAGCTCCCGAATAAAATCTTCTGGAAGAAACACTGTTTTGTACCTGGGGAGACCCCATTGTTTTGTACCTGGGGAGCCGAACTTATGAATAAATCTCCTGTGATATAAGCAACCCTTTAAACAGCTGTTTTGTAGCGCTTTCGTTAAGCGGAAACATGTATTCCGTATGCTACGTGAATGTGAAGCATATAACACACTTATAAGCCCCTGGCCAAGATCCAATCAATATTTCCTCAGTGTTCAGACGGTATTAATTTTGCCGTGTTTATTCTTTTCTTGGGGGTGGAGACAACACAAGTGAATAATTGCTCGTTAAGATAAATCAGTAGAGCACCTCGATGGTGGTCGGTGACGCAGTAACTATGCCGTCTCAGGACTCTTACTTGTGCACTTGACTGTAGTCGGATGGTTGAAAAGTAACTCTTAACAATCTCAATATTCATTATCATGCATAGGTTATAGCGAGTGAACGGGAAGTTCTCTGTCTTGGCTAGTGAGTGCCCCCTAGTTCTCCAGTTTTCCGAGGTGCTAGGAATAACGGGGAAGTGGGATATTATGGTCAATAGTAGCAGTCTGCGCTCACGATTATGTTCGCGAAAGGCCTCAATCAAATTTACTTGCCCCAGATTGAGTTTCGCCGCCACTGCTCCGCAATACACATGTGAAGTGATACTCAGGTCAATCATTTCCGCCCCCCCCCCCTCCCTTAAATAGGAATGAAAATTTTTAGGCATATTATTTCTAATTTATTCAAATTGAATCTCTATTTTTCACCTTTACTACTCAAGTAAAAATTATATATATATATATATATATATATATATATACATATATATATATATTTGTGTTAAAGTAGAAGTTATTTTACTGCAGTGCGCAGAGTTATCATAAAATTACAATTTTACGAGTGACTGCCCAAGTAGCACATCCACGTCGGCCGATATGGGCATATTAAATTTTACGACATCGATCGATATCGTTCAACGACATGGGCCCCATATTGGATGGCAAACACCTTGGCCAATATGGGTCAACGATACGGATCGACATCGTTCGTCAACATTGCTGAATATCTGGTATCGACATCGCTCAATATCCGTCATTGACATTGTGAACATAATGTAATTCTATTTTTGAATTATTTTTTTTAAAAAGGAATCCCCCTTTTTTATATAGGAGCACTAACATAGACAAACCAATAAGAAATCGTAAAGCACGTAAGAAATCGTAAAACAAAGCTACTAGTTATGTAAAGAATACTGTTTATCTGTAGCTAAAGTTACATCACTTCGTTGTACTAATGGATTGTAAAACTACTGCTAGTTTGTAAAATAATGTTAGTTGCAGATAGTTGCATTTATAGCTAAAATTTGTAGTTCCGCTCCATTGTAATCATTTCACGTCTCTTCTGCTTTTAACTTTTTTTTTTTTTACAATTTTTGTTAAGAAGTTAAGAGTACAACGGAACAACTTTAGTTGAAGGAAATTGTGTAAAACAAACGTAAATAAATATAATATTAACTTATCGTCCTTCTAAAGGGAACTTCTCTTAACAACCACATGGCCTCGAGAAAACATGCTACTTTCTACCGTACAAACGAAACAAAAGTGTAAAATGTCTCCCGGTTCTGGCGGTGTACGATAACCAGCATAGCAAATATTACCATAAATCTTGTTGGTTTGTCTATGGACTTACAGTAATCAAAGGATCATTGCGAAAAACACAATCAACTTTAACACTTTATTTGTCTATATCCCTCACGTGGAGAGACATGCTATTGCTGCGCTTTAACATACTTTAACTGTGAACAACTTCTTTGTCAGCAAACAAAGCTGACCGCGTGTGGACTACAACAAGAACTTATATATTTTACCACCAGATGGATATAGCATCGCTTGAATAAACATCGGTTGGCTCATATGGACCGACATCGATCAATATGGATATCGGTAACCGATATGGATCGATATTGTTCCATGACGAATGCTCTATTTTTTATTTTAATTTATTCATTATGAACAAAGAGATTTGTAGAAAATCGATTTATTCTTAGCCCAATACTTACTATAATTTTAGAAAATAGGTAAATTAGTGATACCGATAATCGATGTCGATCCCACATCGATGGACGTGGGCTCAAGCGGGACCGCTCTTCAGCCCGCATTAACGATTTGGGGCGATATGGGTCCCATGAGCGGCTAACGTGTATGTGCTACTGGGGGTGGTTTCAATGCTTAAATGTAGCTCTTATAGACAGGTCTCCCCTAAATCTGCAAATACAAATAATAATTCATGTATAGTTATATGCATTGGTTCGTGAATAAAATTATTGCGTAAATGTGTAAATAAGTAACGCAGAATATTATAACAATAAGACAATATTTTTCAAAGGTAGTTAACAAACTTAATATATATGTCCTTCGGTTCCAAAACTCCTTATGTCCAACTTGGCACTTTTCCAGAAATGAAGAAAAAAGCCTTGTAAGCATTCTTTAAAATATAGCATCATATATTACGGTCCTTTACCGGATAAGACGCACCAGCTGTAATAGGAATTGCATATTCGCCATATATTGTGAATCAGTGTATGATAAAATAGACAATTGTTTGTTTTGTTCATTCCAGTGAACACGGCCGCAGCAGAGCCATCGTCTTCAGCAGCAATGGAGGCTGGCGCCGACCGTAAGTATTATTTCTGCTCCGACTTTATTTCGTTTCCTCTTACTTGTCATTATTATTCGTTACTGTAATTTTGAGACTCTACACGTAAACCACAGACAGAGCTCTGTCCCATGTACAGACATATTTGTGAGGGAATTCAGTGAGAATAAATTGGAGAATCTCCAAGGAATTGGTTCAAACTATATTACAATGAACGAGGGCTCCATAGTCTAGTGGTTAGAGCGTTGGACTCATGTCCGTGAGATCTCGGATTCAATTCGCGGCTGGAGTCCCACTTTTCGGCGTCCACCCAGCGTCGTGAGGAAAACTGGGGAGTCACGTGAATAAAGACGTGACGGTCATTCGGTCTAGAAATCCCCTAATACGCCTGTTCGTGACTAGGTGGCGCGCAGCCCTGATCGCACTGCCGTCATTCAGGTGGATACAGTTCCACTGAGCGCGGAAAGATGGCGTTGGGGCAGGTTCAGGATCTATCCTTCTGTAACGCCGGTTGTTATTATATTACAATGAAGATGTTATTGAGATTGAAGAAGATGGTTCACACTCAGTGGTAAAAGAACGGTGTACATACTAAATTCGGAAGAACGGAATTCCGTTCGATTTGAGCAAAATATTTCATCTTGCAAGAGCGGAAAGAGGAACCACCCTTTTACAGCGGATTTACATCTGAGAAGATGAACATTTTCCGCACGGAAAAAAGATGGGATCTATGGTAACAAATGGCGAAAAACGAAATTGATGATGCATTCTGAACCATTCTAAAAAGATGAGAAAACGATCTTTCAAGTTTGCATAATAAAGTCGATTCGTAAAGCATCCGAATCCCTTTTAGGAAATATCACATTTTCTATCCAAAGCGAGAGGGTACGTCGAAAACCACTCTTTTCGATTTAAATTCTATAATTTTCGATTAAATTACTTTCTCACCGAAAAAAAAGAGTGAGAATTTCCGCTTATCTGAGTTAGTGTGTAGCGATGGCGTACTGCAGTGTGAGCAGACGTTACATTCAAATCGTCACTGTTTACTTCCAGAACGAAAGTGAAGCAGAAATCACTTCTGATGATTGACTTATAAGAAACATACACCTTTTGTACATTTGGCACCAATATTCCAGCATCGATCTCAGAACCTTGCATTTGAAAAGGGCAATTATTTTTTTAATACGACTTTTGTATAAGTCGTAGATTCTCCTAGCCAATTTCAAGGTACGTTTCAACATGATCTCATTGACGGATTCCTTGTAAGTACCAGAATTTATACATCCAGTGATTTCTACAATCTGATCGGTTTGTCAAATTCAAGTTGGTTAACAGGGGGAATATGTTCGTGTATTAAGACATTCTCCAATGTAAATGCGCTGTAGGTCATTCATTAGCTTGTTTGTGCTTCTCAAGGAGTCAATAGTACGTAAATTAGTGCCTTCGGATTGCATTCGAAGAAATTTTGAGTGTGTCTTCATTCTAAATGATTTTTCTATGTACCCGACGGAAGAAGGGCAAACGTTAATCAGTTACTGTAGAAAGTGTATTGAATTCAGTGAGTGAAAAAAGGTGGTGAGCTAATTATATAAACTTATTCACGTTTGTGCGTGTAGTTTGTTCCGAACGGCACAAAAAGATTTGAGCAAACTGCAAGACATAACTGCATGTCAGGGTCATTAATACATAATATGTTTGCAGTACAGGCAGGTTCCAATTAACAAGGACAGGTAATCAATCCTTGAACAATTGATATATACACAAGAGTAACAAATATAACAGTACTTCAATACGTATCAGTAGATGTATTACATAGTAGAAAAATACATGTATATTGTAACATTAATATTTATTCGTGGACTAAATATATCATGAAAAATCATTCTGTATACATAAAATGATGTACTATGTAGAAGAAATGGTCGAATGTCGTGTACTTTAAATATTTATTCATGGCTATACTTAGGTTCAAGAACCATATTACCACATAAATTTACCCCTTTTCTTCAAGTGTATCCGTGGATGTGAATCATCCTATGGAGTCAACTTGAAATTAGGTCAACCAATATTCTTGTATTAAACTAAGCATTTCCTCACGCATATAAGAACAGATTGTCTAACAATGTTGATACCATGTTCTCTAGGCCTTGTAACTCCATTATACGAAAACCATCCAAAGAAGATATATGTATATGAATTCATAAATTAACCATGCCAGTAATGTTTAGAATTTATAGGTTTCATATACTACCCACTTTAACCCGGGAAGTGTTATCGTGCTCCTGCACGTGCGGATTACCATTATCCAAAACTAGAATCTAAGTAGCTCTAGACATGTGCTGTCTCTAACATGGTTACACGTGTGTGCAGGAGATGTATGCTAAAATGTAGTTTTCCCTGACGGATAGTGTTACACTGCTCTACTGCGATGGACGGTTTAGAACTAGATGAGGGACTACAGAGGTCCTCGATTCCACTTGTTTTTTCTATATCTGAAAAAGTAGAGGGTTTGGTTGAATGAGTAAATGTACTGCAACGGTTCCATGACAGCTAAAGTATATCTGATCATACGTACAACTATGATCATCTTATGATTCTTGTACATTACAATTTCCTTGTGGTGAAGGCTACTCCCAACGGACAATACCACGTTCCAAAGAATCAGTTCAGGACGCATGTTTACCAGTAGGATGCTGTGATCTATTAAACGTGTGGACGTCATGGCTGAAAGACGTGCAACAATAGAAGAGGTTGCGGAATACTCCATGAAAAGTTCGAAAATACACGTACTAAGTAACATGATACCTGACTGCTGTACAGAAGGGCACAAGAGTCTTAAAGTTCTTGGAACTACTGTCTCTATACAATGAGAATCTCAAGGAATTTTTACTAAGAATATTTCTTAGTTTCACTACCACACAACTAAGTTTGAAAACCTAATGAAAGCGATGAAACATGATGCTACGCGCAACCCAAAAATTTTATCTTGGTGTACTCTTAGCGAAGCAGATAGCTATCGTTTCGTGGAACATTGAAGATTCATTGTGTGGCTTCAAGTTGAACAACTTATTAACAGCAAAGGAAACAGCAAAATCTTTACACTCCTTTGTTTCCGAATTGAGGTGAACATGAAAATGGGCACGATGCATTTTGCCTCGCTAGTGCAACGTCAAACCGCACCCAAGAATTCAAACACAAGCACATTTTGAATGAAGTAATTGGACAAACAATCTTGGGTTAATTAAATTAATAAGCATAAAGGATATGCAAAATCAAGCAATGGAAGTTATTCAAAAAATATTTTTAGTCATTGAGGGCTCAATGACACACAAGTAATCACACAGTTATTTCCCTTACAGGTTGGAAATTATTGAAAAACGTATATTAAGATATAACCATATTTTAGATTAGAGCATCAGCGGTTCTTGGTGTACCCAAGTTTAATATAGAACGATGTTTTTACTATGTGTTACTGCATTTTTCAGAACTGACATTACTTTCGTTTTGTTTCTTTTGGGTTTCTGCTTAATCAGAATGTCCTAGAGGATTGAAACCTTTACTCGATTCTACGGGATTGCAAGCCAAATGGTCAGGTGAGGATGAATTAATACTGTAACAATTTATTCTACATTTTTGCAAAGTAAATTCCACAAAACTCATTTTTTAATTAATATTCTATGAATACCAGGTGCGTAAATATGAAACCGGAATTTATGTACAGAAAAGACACAGTGATTGGATGACAATGTTAAGAACTATTTTATTCGAAGTATTGGCCATCGATAGCGATACATTTATGCCATCGTTCCGACAATGTGTGGATGCCAGACCTAGAAAAACGGACCTCTTGTGCTGCAAACCAGTCATCAAGCCATTTACGTAAGATGTGAAGCGCTGGTCAGCAAGTGCGTGTTCCATGGATGCAAATAAGTGAAAATCGGAAGGTGCCAAGTCTGGTGATTATGCCGCATGCGGAAGGATTTCCCAGA
>JAGDQP010022544.1:20052-30280 GCA_022664845.1 Lepisma saccharinum
TTTCATATATCTGCTAAATTCTTCCATATCACCGGCCAATTTTGATTCGGATTTTTTGTTGTGTTGGTGGAACGTGTGCTGTACTTGTACTTTTCACATACGTGTAGCACTGTTTAACTGTCCATTGGTCTAAATGGAATTGTTCTACTAAAACATAGACTATATTAGTCAAAGTTCTCGTTAAATAAGGCAACAATGAGCACCATGTTTTAATACGTAGGGCCAAAATCAATTGAATTTTACGTAACGCTTGGAGTATTCTTATGGGTGTACGCTAATTAATTGTACAGTTCTATGAAGAAGGAGTGCAGCTTTCGTAGAAAACAAAATAAGATTAGGTGTTAACCTATGATGGTACGCCTGTATAACCTCACGCAAATTTGCCAACAAAACATGTATAGATTTTGTATTCGCCACCGTCTTGACTTTCATCCATTATTTCTATCATAAGCGGTATTTAACAGTATTTAACTGTAAAATTATCCTTAAATTATCCTGCTTCAAAGTTCTTCCTTTGTTGGGAATCAATATACCAATCGCTTGTGCATAGTCTACTTCTATCAATCTATTCTCCATGAATTGATTAAACAACGGTGTCAACATGGGTGCCAAGTGATGTACACATTTTTTATATCAGCGGACTCCCAGACCATCAATCCCTTGTGAAACATCTTCATTCCTTGTGTTCAATGTTTCTGTGATTTCTGCTTCCGTAAAAGGTTTTGCAAGGTCTAACTGCTGAAGTTCCGTAAGCCCCGGCCAATCCGATTGGGGTATCATAAAATTATTCCATTATTTTGTTTTCGTTGATAATTTTTCTATAATTATCCCGAATCGCTTTGTAAAGCCGTCTACCGTTCACCGTCTGACCACTGGCATCAGTATATGAATTGAAATTTTTAATCTGGCTAATTTTCTCTCCTGTAGTATGTGTGAATATGTTGGCTGTTCCATAATACCTACTTGTTTTAATTTAGATCGTATCATTGTAACTTGTGATCTATTCGTATGAATTCTACGTAATTTGCCTTCTATACTTTTCAATTGTGGAAGCTACTTTACATCTGTTTTTACCATGTCATTATATAACATTAATAAAGAATTATAATGTTGTTGCTTAGTTTGTGAGTGCAATTGTTTACAAAATTATATTGTTTCATATTTAATTTTTCTTAAATTGCCACCACCACCGTTGTAAATTGGTCCTATACTGTACATTCGTCTCAGAAAACTTCCATATATTTGTAACCATGAATCTATAATCAGAGTTTTTACAAACTCTTTCATTGCACCGCCACGTTGATGAATATGTTAGGTGTGTTTCTAAATCCCTTTGTATTTTCGCGAACAAAAGCAAATGATCTGAAAAGTTGAACGTTCTAACTGCACTTTATGTAAATGTTGTTTGAACTACTATGAGACATAAATTACATCCAAACGTGAATATCCTTGAGCGTAGGAATAGGTGGCCCGTAATTCTGTTGGCCTTAATGTCTCCCAAACGTCTGTAAGTTGAAAATCTGCATAAAATTTTTGAAGTACTACACTTACACATTTTTGCACGCTGAACTATCGCGAACATGAAGTGTAGTGTACAAATCACTTAAAAGGATTATTCTAAATTTATTTAATTTTTGCATCTTTGGTGCTAGTATATTACACAAAAAATTATCCCTTTGAACTTTTAGATGGGATTCACTCGGCGCATAATACCAAATTATTGCAATATATTTAATTGTTACTCATATCAATCTACCACTCGAATGCATATAAACATTCGTGTATTTTTTGTCTTGTCGTATCACTATGTATGAATCTGTATGGGACTGACAGTCATAATTCAAAATAGTTTTATAACATGGAATTTCCCATTTTTGTTCCCCACATTCTTGAATACCCGCATTCTGAATACAATTTATTGTTAAACACTGTGAAAATTGGGAACCCTTACTGGGTGTGTCTCATGACAATCGTTGAAAGTACATACTGTCAATGTATTGTTACCTCCACCCCCAGGCATGATGCACAAATACAACACTATTAATTCCATAAGGCTGTTTCCAAAATGCTGAGCCATCATTCAGTCTATAGAAAAAGACCAAAATTTTATACGTACCTTGAACCAAGCCGTTATTGTGACAGTGATAACACCGTGTATGTACTCTTGCTTTAATCACTGTTAAAACCGCGTTTTTGTTCCTGTTTCCTGTTTCTCTGTAGAAAGGCGCGAAGTCTTTGATCTGGTTTGGCGTCTGCTTTTCTCTTCTTGGTATTAAGTACGTATTAAAGCACGTAATTTTTTTATCTTTATACTAAGTGTATCTTTAGGACGAAAATTTTTACTTCGCTTACCGCTACCAATCTCGCTTTCGTTCACTTGCAAAGTCAGAACACTTGTCACTAGGAAAACTGTCACCACCTTCTCCTTTTTGTTCCACGTCACTTTGGGTATCAAATTCCTTCCATTCACTAGCGGGAGCTACCTACCTTGTTTCAAACATTTCTTCTTTCTGTACACATTTTATGTCACATTTTGCTGCAATTTCGCCCGTAAACAGAACATCGTGCATGCACTTATTCAAATCAGACAACTCACTTGTTTGTGTAGCCACGATAGCAACACGATTCTTTACTTTTAAACCTGTTTGTTCCAGTTGTTCCTCACCTGTCTTACTCGTCAGCTAATCGACTTCGCGTCCTCTGCTACACTAACTTGGCCAGTGTTGTCCCCTTGATACCGGTAAATTGTAGTTACGTTACTTTGTGGTGTAGGTAATTGAGGTTAATTTTGTAAGTTGAAGGGGTTACCTACCTCTTCTACTGTATTCTCGTTTAGGAATGATGGTTTATTTGGTGCTTCTAATTCTTATCGTCTCTTGTTTTACACTTGACCTTGTGTACGCGTCTGAAATTTGAAGTTCTGAATTGATAAATATGGTGGGACTGTTTTCAAGGTTGTAAAAAAATTTCTTTTGCCCGTATACACCGGATAGTAATAACCTGCATTAATTGTATAGAAAATCTTTGTTGCTCGTGACCCTTCCCCATATTAACTAAATTTGTTTCTGACTGTTTCATCATCGATTTCAAATTGTAGGATCCATGCTTCTACCACCATAGACTCTTGTACCTCTAACGACACAGGCAAATTATTACATTCAAAATCAGTACAGTACACTAAGTTACCTTGACATCGTTCCAATACTTGTTCTACTATATTACGATTAACACATTTTATGTAAATATTATTGTGGTAAAAATCGGATTCTACGTTGTGTATTTCATCGGGTTGTAAACACAAATCCCGTCAAATTGCGTCGTGTAGATTATCCAGTCGAAGTTTAACTTTAAATTCGTGAAAGTCTCTTCTCAAGGGGTTTTTGTTTCGACAATTGCTGTGTTCCATTAACTGCCATAATATACTTCTATTCTCTATGTTTCTAAATGATTAATAACAACAAATTCATTCCCACTTCACAAAATTACACCACCAAAAACATGCAATTGGCGAGCTGGTAAAAGCACCTCCACGCGGAACAACCGCCATGCGTGCAATAAACCTCTTGGCAACTGGAACTATGTAAGGCAGCATTCAATTTTGGCAAGTTCTTGTACCGTAACGATTACAGCAAGTTTATCCAGCTTTTCTTCTTTCCGCATTCCACAGGGACTGAATTAGTGGAGTTAAGTTTTATATTATATGATTTCACTTACTAAAATCTTTCACAAAATATGTAGAAAAAGTACACCTTCCGTGGTACCAGTCTGGTTGTTCTCCTAGTTAGACCCTAACGTGTGTTAGAGATTGAGCACACATAGTGCAGAAATATCACAAGGACAAAACTTTTCACTTATTTGGCCTTACCAGATGAGAAGCGGCCAAATAAGTGAAAAGTAGAGGGAGAGAAGGAGGTATGTGCATGAAAGATGATTTCTCGAAAAACATATTTTGAAATCTAACTCCTCCATTTAGGCCCCTTTTATGTATGACGATTCTGTCGCGCGACAGAAAAGAAAAATGGCGCACGGTTTCCTTCGTACCTTTTTTATGCACGTACGACTTGTCGCACGAGTTGGTGGTCAATAGAAAGAAAGGAATTGTATCGATACAGTGTTGCCAATGTTTTTCTTTTTGTTTTTTGTTTTGCATTCACGTACACTCTATTTTTATATCAAAATACTGTAGCCAAAGGATTAAAAAGAAAATTTACTGTACATTCTATCAACTCCAGTAGTATTACATTAAATTCTGGGTTCCATGCAGTACATCTATCCACTGATTTTTCGTGATATTTCTATTTTACACTCATCTGAAGATTAACGATAAATTTGCTTTCCTTTTGCCTTATTGAAAACGCCTGGCACTTCCGCTGCAAAATCCAAGCCGTGGGGTTACATAAACATAGCCATTGAAATCAATGTAGTTAGAATGTGTCGCGCAGACTTCCGCCGTTCGCGATCTCTGGAACGCGACGACATAGTTTTACTGATCGCGGCGGCAGAAAATGTTGCTGCGGATGCATAAAAAGTAACCATTTGCTTCCATTGTTTTACAGAACGGACGGTTCCTGCTGTTTTCTTGTTGCGCGACACAATCGCCGTGAATAAAAGAGGTTTTACTCCGATGTATTTCATATTCTTGAAGCCGCTACAATTTGGCGATTATTTGCGCTTTGGATTGAAAATGTCTGAGGTGTTTGTTTGCTTTCATGGTGTACTCTATGTTACGACTGATAACTTTTTTAAAAACTGCTTATGCCCCCTTCTTTCCATGTGCTTTTCAAATCTGAAATCAATTGATCTGAATCTGCTTTGTTTGGACTATTAGATGTGTGTGTTTCTTCTAAAGATTAAAAAGACGTTTTTATGTTGCATCTAAAGCACATCCTCTATGCATCCAAGACCATCGACATTTTAAATTGTTATATTTCTAAAGCTCTTCTACCTATATGTGGGTAACGAACAAAATACTAATATAAACAATCACCTATGATTAGTATGAAGTATGTATTTCATATTTATGTTGCAAGTAATTATTTGCAGCCTCATTACCTCCTTTAAGCTAATTTGTCGGTATTCAGCGCTCAACCATTATGGTAGCTCTGTTAGGTCAAAGTTGAATTACGTGGAAAGGTACAATTTTGGTCGCAGGTTATCATTCTATTAAAAAAGGAACTAATATTTGCACTCTTGGCGCAATCGATAACTACTTTCTTATATGTTTTTCAGTACTCACTAGGCGTTTGTTGGCTACTTGTACAGTAGCAGTCTCATATCTCACATTTTGCATGGTACTCCGGTTTTCCTTTTGAAAAACAGATATAGCTTTCACCATACACTAAACGTATACCGCTTATCTATTTTCGTCTGCGCTAACATTGATTGGTTTTCGCTTAAGAGCACGTGATTTTGAATCCTGAAGTTTAGTAGCTTTGGTAGCAACTACTTGAAAGAACCAGCGAGAAGGTAGTCGCCAGAGTCACCTAGCGGCAGGATTCACAAACAAACACGTGCTCCTTAACGCTGGCGAAAATAGGGAGAAGAGATAAGTCTATTTTATTATTTAGTCTATGCTTTCACTGTTTAGAAGCGTCTCATTAAATTTACACTTCCGTTTCTCGGACTTTGATATCCTTCTAAAACAAATATTACAATTTTTTTTAAAATCTTATATGCCTAGAACTGACGACGTAGAATAAGTTATTGATACCAGACATGAGGTAGATATACATAAAAACAAGTTTACGATCTAAAATGATTCAACATTTGACAATCAACTAATTTTAAAACTCTCCTGGAAATACCCGTAATGTTTACTATTGTTTCTTATAATAGAGAATTTAATATGATTCTGTTTTGTGTGTTTTAATTTGTTGAATTATTTTTTACCCACTAAAACTCTAATTATACTTTAGCTTGTTGGTTTCAGAACAAATTATCAAGTAAAGGGATCATAAATTAAGTGTGTTAGCAACACTATCTAGAAAGACATATTCATATTATGAAAGCGCATAACTGTAGGGAAATTGGAATTTTAATGTTGCATAATATGAGGTGAAATATGTTTATAATGAAATAGAAATCTTATTTTCTAGGTAAATTGGAATTTTACAGACACTATTACTTTTACAGCGATTAATTATTTCTGCAGATGGTTGGGAATTAGGAAAAGTAAAAGAAGTTGTACGGTGGTGGAGTTCAAGCCCTCTTCGTGTCTATGGCTATGACAAACATCTTGCGGCTAAAACATACTTTAAACATAATTCCTCGTTGTGGAGGGTAATTATTTATTTTTTTGTTACTTATAGCATTCATAATGTGTCGGTTAGAGGAAAGTAGGTTCGCTCGGTGTTTGACTATTAAAGTGACTAAATACTAAATGATTAGATTATACATGAATATAGGCGTGTTTGCCTTCCCCGCTGGTCTAGTGGTTAGCGTTGCTGACTATGGATTGAGAGGTCCCCCGTTCGATTCCCTGCGCTGCCAAGGATTTTTTTCCCAACAAATGGTGCCCACCTACCATCTTGATGCAATTAGGGATCTGCTATGAATAAAAGATAGTGGCGATCACAGTGAGAGCGTAGGCTCTCCTCTCCCAACTCGTCTGGTCAGCGTGGGAGCAGTAGACCAACTCCCTCCTCGGCGGAGAGCCCTCATCCAATAGTAGATCGAATATCGCTGTGAATTGTTAATTATTTTATAAGTTTATCTACAACTGGGGGGTGGGTGCGGGGATACCAAGCTTCAATAAGAAACACTTGTGTGCGCAGTGACGTTCGAAAGTCCTTGGGCGTAAGTAAATGGCAAATAGAGTACTTTCTCTGTGTACATTTTTAACTTGATGCTTTGAATAGAAGCTGGAACGTATACCATTACAAGATATTCATTTGCTACTACAAATAGGCAAGAAATCAGAGAACGGGTTTAGCAATTATATTAAAAAATTATAGCATTTTAAATATTAAAAATAGCTTAAAATGACATACAAAATGCAGTTGAAATATGCATTTCATTAACCTCTATGCTTTCAAAAGCTTTACCTTATACCTTCAACTCTTTTTCACAGCATAAATCTTACCAACTGTTATGGAAGCACCCAATTCTTATGAAAATTTTAGGTCCTATAGCAGGACTCGATCCTAGGACCAACAGAGTACAAGTACCACGTGCTGACCATTAAACGCTGCTGAAGAACGTTACAAATTACTTCTTAAACTCTCTTTAGATCTATGATCAGGTAAGAAGCCGTTGAGATAACTGAGACTCGTTAGGAGGATAATATTAGAATGGATCTTCAAAAAGACGTTTGTGATGCAAACTTCACGAAGTTTTCAAGACGTGTTCGATCAACCAACGACGTTTCAACCATATTTCAGTGAAATAACCATGGCTTCCAAGCTATCTTGTGATCAAGGCTTGAGACTTTTATGAATGAAAGCAATTATGAAAATGATACTCCTTTCACCACTCTCTTTAATGGCTCAGGTCGGGATAGATTAGAGGAAAAGAAATTAGGATGTAGTTGTCCAGAATCAAATTTTGAAGTACTATCCCGACATTTGTCTGAAGTGCGACTGAGAAGAAACCCTGGAAAACCCCTTAGTGAGGATAGGCGGCTCGCTGGGATCGTTTCTAGAAGCTTTCGATTGAGAAGACAATGCTCTATCAACGGAGCCATGGCCGCTCGGTGCTTCCTTTCTGTATTCAAGAAGTTAAATATAATTGCATTATAAGTTAGTATAGAATATCTGTAATCTGTCAAGCGATTACTTTCACCGATTGTTAGATGCGATTACAGGAAATTGTTGAAATAATTGCATAAAAAAAAAGTACTTTTACTTGAGAGACAGACTAACTGGACAGACACTCTGGATCCGCCACTGATCGCCGTTTAGGACACTATTTTTTTCTTTACCTTCATTAAACTGCACTTAACATTTTCTGTTTTCTTTTCTGAATTAAT
This sequence comes from Lepisma saccharinum, assembly GCA_022664845.1. NCBI lineage: Eukaryota > Metazoa > Arthropoda > Insecta > Zygentoma > Lepismatidae > Lepisma > Lepisma saccharinum. The sequence goes on from JAGDQP010022544.1 coordinate 28,019, forward strand.
ATTTATAATATTTTTAGTTAAATATTTTTCTTTTTTATCTTTTCTAGATTAAGGATTGTTATAACAGAAGAGAACTAGGAACTTTATCACTGAATAAGACTGATATCATAGGACCGAATATTATAGTTAATTTTCCATTGCAATGTGATGTGCTAGTTAAAACTGGTCTAATGGTACTTTGTACTTACTTAGTAAGTATTTATTTAATTTATTACATTGATTTGTTACTATCGATTATTGCATCCATCTTCATATCTACGAGGGATGATCGATAAACGGAATACAAAGCATGTGAATGCCAGTAGGTATTTACTGAATGAATACAAACTGAATCACGTGAAAGGATACTGCATAACCTGTTTCCTAGCATGGTCTTCCCTCTAGCCTTCCCTAGAGTTTCACTAAGTTCATGATGCCTGTCTCATAGAAATTGGAGTCATGTTGTCGAAACCAAGTCCTTACATCATGCTGCACATCCTCATCCGAGTGAAACCGGCTTCTTCCGAGATGTTTCTTCAGAGGAGCAGGGACGGTAATCGCTCGGGGTGAGGTCAAGGATGTACGATGGATATTGGAGCACATGCCACTCAAGCCGGCCGGGTGGTCGAGCGGTCTGCGGCGGTAGGCCATCGGCTCAAAGGTCCCGGGTTCGAGTCCCGGCAGGGGCATGGGTGTGGATTTTAACTGGCTGTAAATGGGCGAATCGTGACGGGCCGAAGTCCAAAGTTACTAGACTGGCCCATATAAAAATAAAGTTTACCAAAGTTTTACATGCCACTCAAAACCCGCCAGGACACTTGTATGGTGACAGCCATTTGTGGAACATGGACATCGCCTTGTTACAACGCAGAAAGACTTCTTCGGTTAGAAGTCACACCATCCTTTTCCCGAATTGTTCTTCCTAGACGCTGAAATGTTTCGCTGGTGGCATTCATGATAATCTCACGTGACATGAAATCAAAGAAGAATTGTCAGAAAACACGAGTGATTTATTTTTCCGGCAGTCACCTCAAGGCAAATATTGAGATGATTCCTTCAAAACTTTACGCTATACTTCCAACATCATCTCCTCTATCCTATCTAGGCTTGAGCACAAGTAGCCTTAAACCGTGACTAAAGTCCAAGAAAAGTACAAGGTAAAGACTTGAGTCTGAGCAGTATCAAGAGTTCTCAAGAAGAAATAAAATATATAACAATTTACATTAATCAGGTTATTGTTTTACAAGAAATAATATGCACTGATCTCTTCGTTTGTTTGTTTAACTCATCTGAAATGTGAGTCTTTGAAAGATATGCTACTTTATTTCTTTTCACTCTAATTTCCTTCTTTTCGAGATGCTTTCTTTCCTAGAAACTTACGGTTTCTTTGCAGTTTTGGCCTTCTTCATTTTCCAATCTGACATTTTTCGGATTAGCAGCAGCTCCATTTTTTCGTCCGATGCTTAACTCCTGCTTTCATAGCTCGCTTCTTTTCCTTACTATTTTGCTCTGGTTGAGGAGTTTTCTTTTGGTTTGTCCTTCAACGAAGCACTAACAAGCAAACATACTAATGGGGCAGAAAAACTTATGAAATTTTTCTTCGTTCATGTTTAGAATGTCAAAATATGTGCGTATGCAAATTTTGGCAACTCGAGCACAATTTCTTTGTGATATCAGTGATATAAAAATCAGATTCTTGTTTCTGGAGAGTGATAAAAAAGTGTAGAAATATCCTTCTATTTTTAAATTGCTAAAAGAAATGGAAAGCAATTACACAGTAATGGATACTGGGTGGAAGACGCTACATATTGGAAGGTATGTTTTCCATGGCCGCCAGCTTGAAGTTCGCCGTATCGAATGTCGATTGATTTTCTTAAATGAGAGAGGGTCGTGTAACATGTCATTCTGGGCTAGAACTTTTTGAGAAATACGTTTCTCATGTCAGTTTTGCCGTAAATGTATTGTTGTGAGAGAAAAAGGTTATGTGACATTAGTCTGGGGTAATGACGCAATAATCTGAAAACACCCATTTCCTTTGGAAATAACAAAGTAAATTTATTTATTTAGGAAGAATACAACGGGTATGCCCAGTTATGGTATTCTGTAAAAAGTAAATTACAATTTAGTTTTTTCTTTCCATTACCAGGAATGCTTAGTAACATATAGATATAATCAGTCCCTACTCTCAATATTATCAACAAAATATAAACACAATATATACTAAACACAAGAGAAATACTGTACATCACAATATAAAGTCAAATTTAAAATTAACATAGCTAA
>JAGDQP010022545.1:0-20441 GCA_022664845.1 Lepisma saccharinum
CTTTTTATGGGTCTTAACGGATTTTTTTGCACTTTATCTTTCGACTACATATTTACTAGCCATTCTCAACTCGAATCACCACATCAGTCCTGTGCGGTTACCTGGGATGCCGCCGTAAAGGTGGAAGTAACCTAAAAAAAAATAGAAAGTGTTTTGTAATTTTTCTGTACAGTTGCATCATCTTCTTTTTCCACCACGGAGAAAAGGGAAGTTCGTAGCACTAGGGTGCGTGTTGTATGTTTAGCGCTGGATGGCGGGAACTTCGCGCAGACCATAACGGCTGCTTGAGACTATATTGCAACTTAGAATCGCATTAGTACCCACCCCTCCCTCTTTTTGAAAAATGGATTTTAAATTATTAAAATCATTGTAATAAAATGTAAACTTTAGGCTAGAACTAGAAAAGGGACAAAAAGTCTCTTTGCCCGGGTGAAAATTTTACCTTGGGCGGTTGGGTCGCTCCTGGAAAAGGCCCAGTTAAAGGATTATTTTAATACGTCGTGCTAGTCAAGGCTGCCAAATTCACATCCAGTGGGAAAGTCATTTTGTTCTTCACCTGCAATTTAAAACATAAAATATTTTAATCTTTTTTTATTACGTGCCAACTGATACGTGGATCAATTATAATTTCAGGGTGTTATGGGGCAATGTGGTGTCCTGGGCTCCTCCAAAAGTGTCCTGGCCTCCGGGTGTTCTACAAAAGTGTTCAAAATGTAGGACTTAACTTGGACAACAGAAACAATTTAAAAAAAAAAAAATGAAAACTAAAAGACAAAGCAAAGAATTTAATTGATATAGTTTTTTTTAACTGTATATTGTATGCCACCAGAAGTGTGTATTTCTTAAGCATTATATTCATTAAATATGTAATTTTAATGAAATTAGATCTTATTTTTATGTCCTTTTTCCCGTTTTTTAGGTCCTTTTTTAGTTTTTTTTAGGTCTTCTTATAGGTCTTCTTTAGGCAATTTTTAGGTCTTCAACTTCCGAGCCCTAGTTATTACACAAGCCCGGAAGCGGAAACATGCAATCCAGATTTTTCTTTATTAAGTTAATGTCCTTAAAAACAGAACAGCAATCTATCAGGCTTGGCAATATGAACTTGATAAATAAATATTTAAAGTGTGTACAAGCTTTCTGCATGAAAAAGTTAGTTTTTCAGAACCAATTATACATTTGCCACTTTTTTGTTATCAGGTAATTTATTCATTTCTATTTGCTTTCTATTTAAAGGTTTATTAATAAAATCCAGTCCCAGCCGAGTAATCAACGTCGCTTCCTGCTTGCACAAGGTCCCTATGTTTAGAGATTTGAGGATCTTCAAATACTTCAGCAAATATACCTCCTATCCTTATTCCAAGCTTTATCTTGTGATGTTCACGACAGACCTCGCAGAGAAGTTCAGAGGCACAGGTAAGTGGTCGTATTTTAATTCTTCTAAATAAATGTTAAGACTCGGTTCCTTTCTAATTGTAAACAATTGATTTGTATTGAAGTATAGAGTAATTCTATTGTCTAGTTCTGAGTTCTGTAGCCGCAAGGGAAGAGTCGTAGCGTGATCATGAGTGGGAATACACTTTTAACAACCAATGGGAGGTAGGTAGTGAAAGCGCGAGTTGTCGCTGATTGGTTGTGCACTCCCCACTTCACCCCGCGCGCTAGTCAAGACTCCTCTCAGAGGTCTACAGAACTCGGAACTGCACAATACTGAAAGTGTCTTTATTTAATATTTGATTTTCAGGTCTCATTTGCTTTACTAGTGGACCTCCCTCCCACAAAAGTGTGTTTGTATTGTTAACTTCATTCTGTACTAGAGATAGACTAAACTGTTATTTTTCAGTAACTGTTATATCAAAATAACAGTTCAAAATATTCCTTTAAAACTAGGAATTATTTATTTCCAACTGTAAATTAATTACATTTAAAAACTTTGTGTTTACGTTATGTTATTCTACAGATAGATTTTTTTAATGATATTTCTTCAGTATCTCGACTATGTTTACAGTAGAGATGTTTGCTTTTGAATATATCATATTAATAAACAGTAATTCACTGTTCTTTCAGGTGTAACAGTCAATGCTCTACATCCTGGTGCAGTAAGAACATCCATTTTTAATACAATTAGCGGCTATGAGTTTTTCTTGGTCAAGCCTTTTGTATTCGCTTTCCCGGTAAGAAAATGTACTTTAAACCTTTTCATCTTTGGTTCATCTTAATATTCGTTTTAAATATATAAGGTTACTGAAAATTCGACGTATTCCTTTGAAGACGTGATAGTACGGTTAAATTTTAATAAATGGAACCATAATATCGTTGCAATATTCACGTAGTGACGTATCTAAAAATAATCGATTGTTGAGTTACGAGCAGTCTCATGTCCCTCTCGGAATTGAATTTTATTTATGGCCTTTACACATCTAAGGCTTAGGCCCGGATAGGGGATAGGAAAGGATTCAGGAAGGTGTCGGCCAGGGCCTAAGTTCAAGGCATCACACCGACATTTACCTGGTGTAACTGAGGGGAAAACTCTGGAGAAACCTCAGCCAGTATGGTCGGCCGCTGTGATCGAACCCACAGCCTGCCGAATCCTACGTCAATACTCTACCACTGAACTACGGGGCTCGGTTGTTCCTCTCGAAGAGCTTTACAATTCTCTCTGTAAGTAACGTATTTCTATCTTTAAAAATAGAGGAGGTATAAATATTTTTAGTTTTGCTGTATCTCATTGGAGTGCCCATTATTTTTTTGTGTCTTATTTATACCGAAATATTACTTCTATGTGACTTTAGTATGATTCTTTGATTACTAATGATAAAATATATGCAAATATATGTTTAAAAGCATGAGCGTAATAAAGAGCCGCAGAAAGTAGAAAATCCTGAGATACGTCAAAACGTGAAATACCGATGATATGTATGACACAAAAGTTAATTGTTTTCGAGATAAGTACATTTTAGTGTTTTCCAAGAAAAGTTCTCCCGAGGGGCATACTACAAATCGATAAACAGGTCTGTTTTGGGATATTTGGTATTTAATCATCAGTGTAAATCAGTAATTTGAAGTTTTTAATACTCACGGACTGTAGGAAAAACTTTCAAGGACCGGAAGATGCTAGTAAGTTAGAAGTTATACTTTAGAAATCTACAAAATAAATTATAAATAACTAAATGTATTAATTTGCCGAGGACCGGTACCGGTCCGAGCACCAACGATTCAAAACGTCCGTAAATGATAGGAGATGAATGAATTGTACAGAGAAAGAAAGGGATCTATGCATGAAAGATGATTTCCCGCGAAACACATTTTTAAGTCTAACGCTCGCAGTTCCTCGCATGTATTTCATATTCTTAAAACCGCTGCCGACCTGGTAGCCGTGCGGGTTAAGGCGCTAAGCCAACAACTCGAAGGTCCTGGTTCGAATCCCGGCTGGTGAATTCATAATCGTGACGGTCGGAAGTGAAAGTTGCTAAAAATGGCCCATACAAAATAAAGTTTTTTAAAACCGCTTTACCTTGGTGGTTGATTGTACTTTTTGACTAAAATTTTCTGATGTGTTAGCTTTGATGGTGTAGTACCTGTTACGAGTGAGAACCAATTTTTTCAACGCACGCACACGCTTCTTTCTCTGTACTCTTTAAATGATACTGAAGCAGAATTATAAAAAAAAACTGCTAATATGGAAAAAAGAGGAGGATAAAATGTGCGATGGAGCAAAACATTACAAAAGACTGGCAGAGCCATCTGTGGAATTATTAACGAACTATATGAAGACAGGCAACGTACTAAGAACTTTCAAAATTGAACTGTTTCGTGAAGTTTTACTTGTGGTATGGAAGTCTACGAAAGACTTAATAGTTTCCGTACAAAAGAAGAACAATGTTGGTCCCGGTAGTGTACCTACATTGCTTCATACATATTTTATACGGATAAACTGGAGTAGTTCCCGAGATGTTGTTGTCGGTGAAGGAAGTTACTCTTTATGTATGCTTGTGTGTGCGTGCGTGTATTCCTCCTCCAATGCTTAGCAATTTCGCACCCGAAACCCATCCCGGCAAGGGGCCAAAGATGCCAGAAGACCAGGAATAAACTCAATTAAATTCAACGTAAAGTAACTTATATCGACTGTCATAACGTCTCGTGCTGCCCTGATACGAATTTGAATGTTTATTTATGGCCTGTAGGCATCTTCAGGCTGGGACAGATAATGGGAAAGGATGCCAGAGTCTAAGCAGAAGGTGCCATCTCTGCATTTGCCTGGGGTGTCTGAGGAAAACTTTGGAAAAACCTCAGTCAGGATGATCGGCCGCTCGGATTTGCCCTAATGCGAATAGGTAACTCGCTTGTTATTTGAAGTGTACAGCGAAGGAGGGTATGGGCACTTTTTAAATCACTTTCCATGCACATGCGTCCTCTTTTTCTTGTACGTTTCATTTATTCTCTAAGCCTAAGGTGAACTTTTGACTGGATGAATCGCATACGAGAACATCTAAAGGGGAATAGACGTTGGTAAAAACTTTATTTTTGGTAAACTTTATTTTTATATGGGCCAGTTCAGTAACTTTGGACTTCGGCCCGTCACGATTTGCCTTTTAGCTGTTAAGTGTTAAAATCCACACCCATGCCCCTGCCGGGACTCGAACCCGGGACCGTTGAGTCGATAGCCTACCGCAGCAGACTGCTCGACCACCCGGCCGGCAATAGACGTTGGAATGAATGCATTTATTTATGACCTTTAGTCATCTTAGGCTCAGGTCGGAATGGGGTAGGATGCTAGAAAGTAGTCGACCATGGCTTAGTTTGTAAGTACCATTCCTGCATTTGCCTGATGTGACTGAGGAAAAATCTGAAATAATCGCAGTCTGGATGGACGGGCAACGATAACAGGACCTTCAGAATGCTAATCCAAGGCTCTCTCTCTACCACCTGAGCTATGGTCACCTGGTGAATAGACATTGCAGTCACATTAGACACCAGTAGACTTCTTAAGTTCATTTATTGGTGTATGAGTAATGGACTGTGAATTCAAACAATAAATAATTCTCTTAAATTAGGGCCTTCCTTCATTGAAGTATTTCGTGACTCTTGAAGTACCCTGTATATTTAGTGTAATTTATTTCACTGTATGTCCCATGAAGGCTTTTGTGTTTAAAAACTTAGGGTTTGAGAACAAGTCTTCATTTTTCTACACTCAAAAGCATTATTGGTGTTTATTGCAACCCGAAAAGGAGTAATAGAACACCTCTACCTCTACACCAATTCCAGTGCTGGGTAACACCAATTCTAGTGTTGGTTAACACCATCCGGGATGTTCAACACCGTTTCTGATGTTGACAAACACCTCTACCAGTATTCAGAAACTCCGTTAGGAGTCTTAAAGTGCACCACTAGAAGTGTTAGGGAACACCTTCAATGGTGTTTATTAACACTCCTAACGGTGTTTCTGAATACCGGTAGAGGTGTTTGTCAACACCAGAAACGGCGTTGGACATCCCGGATGGTGTTAATCAACACTAGAATTATTGTTGCCCACCACTGGAACTGTTGTAGAGGTAGAGGTGTTTTATTACTCCTTTGGGGTGGCAATAAACAGCAATATTTTTTTTAGTGTACTCGCACTATATTCTACTTTGTCATTTTAATCTAACCCTTATCAGTAGAGCTTGGATCTGTATACCATCGTATGCGAAATATTTACATAAATCTGTAGTAAAAAGTAATGAAATATGTAAAATAAAACAATATATACTTACGTAAAATATGATAATATCAAATGTTCATTGCGAAAATAACATTTTCTTGTGCTTAACTTTTCTTACACGCAACGGTGAGCCAATAAATTATGGTTTTGATAATTCACTTCACTATCACTTTGAGGCATAGTATTTTGCTATATTTTTATCTAGTATACGTAAAATATTATGTATTTATTACGGAGTAAACATTTTAGCTTATATTTTCGTACACGAAATGGCGATTAAATACTTGATTGATAATTCATCTCACTAACACTTCGATGCACAGTACACAATCAAGTATTTTGCCATATGTTATATAGTTTACGTAAAATATTTAATATTAAATATACAAAATATTTACTGCACAATAAACATTAACCTTTGCTTATTTATTTAATACATATAATGTTGATCTAATAAATTATGATTTTTGTATTTCTACTAACTGACAATCTTCAATCGCTGCCTCCATCGTGGAGCATTTTTTTAAGTTCATGTAGTCGAAAAGCTAAGTTCAAAAAGAATATTGCAAAATATGTAAATTTATGTGTAAAATTAACTTGAAATATGTAAAATTGGATTGAAATATAACGACACTAATGTTACAACTTACGAACATTTATACTTTCTTGGGTCGTAATAATTGCAAATGGATCTAATTACATAAAGATCCTAGCTCTACTCATCACCAATTATTATTTCTCTTTACTATAATAATTTAATTGAATCATTTGTTACTTTTGCAGAACGCCAAACAAGCAGCCACTACATACATTTATCTGGCCGTGGATGATGAAGTAAAGACTGTGACTGGGAAATACTTTGGGTACTGTGAGGTAAGTCTGTAGGCGAAAGATTGAGGTCACACAATATTTTATTTCAACGATAACCACTTTTATTCTACGCACTGCTTTCACATAGAATGTTTCAAAGAGAAGTAAGGTGTGTGTATGTTGATGGACATTCTTTATCAAGCTCACCTTTGGTAGAGAACTACGCTTCATGTTCCCTGCAAGACTAATTATTCATCTGACATGGAGACGGTCAACAAGATCATATAGAAACCTACTCCGAAATTTTGCTAGGACAATCTACGTCCTATAGAGAGGCAATATACAAAAAAAAAAAATCATATTAACTGGAAGGTACCGAAATAGGAGCTGGAATATTTGGTCGAAGTGTACAAGAAGTGTATCTTTTATGATTCAATCAATATCACTTCTGCTTCACTTTTGTCCTGTAGTGAAACAATGCCGAGTTGTAGCGTCGCCTCCCACACCACAGCACTCCTCGCCAGGGACGTATTTATAGGGCCTGGAGGCCTTGAAAGTCAGATTGTTTAGTAAAATAAATATAATTTTGACTATTTTAGACAAAGAAATAATTACAGGATTCTAGACCCCCCTAAATACATCCCTGACGAGGAGTGCTGTGGTCTGGGATATGGCGCTACCATTCGCTTCTGTTTTATTCTAGGTTTAAAGTGAAGCAGAAGTGACTTCTGTTGATTGAATCATAAAAAAATACACTTTTAGTACACTTCGACCAATATTCCAGCCTCAGTCTTTGTACCTTGCAGTTAATATGAGTGGTTTTTAATATTTCCTCTTTAGAGGACGTAGATTCTCGTAGCAAAATTTTAGGTAGGTTGTGATACAATTTCATTGATGGTCTCCTGCTGAGTAAAATACAGTGAGAGCCGCCTACGTCCAAAACCTGTGGTTCCTTTGAAAAAAAAGTGTCCAAGTTCGACAGGTGTTTTCAGAGAAAAGGAAGAGTTCCTATCAACTTGTAACGTAATAAATAGTGTATTATAAACATTGCTGTCAGTTTTCCTGGAAAGAAATTTAGAATCTTTGGGGTGTAAGTAAGCCTGAAACTAAGCGGGAATTAGGGAACGATGGACTGACGTGCATAAATTACTGCTTTCTGGGTACAAATCAATTATTGAAAAAACGCATTAAAAGCATTTATATTCAAGTCCTTTCCAGTATCTTAAGGTTAGTGTACATGAACAGTTCCTAAACTAGATGGCTGCACTACATTCATATGTCCCTAATGTTTTTGTTTTTTTTCGTTGAACGAAATTGCAGTGCTCAGCCTACAAGTGCAAGCCTACAGAATTCAAACTTTTACACAAGAAAGTTCATAATCATTTCTAATGTTCTATTGTTACATATAAGAACAGTAGCATTTCGTGACTCGCGAATTTGAGAAAATTCTAAACACTCAAGAAATCACATGGAGTTTGTGAAAACGTGCTTCTTAATTCACGAAATACTCGCGAAATTTGGACATTTTCGTTCCAGTAATGAATTCTGATCTCTACTCAAGAAATTATGCCGTTTTTACAGATTTTTCTTTACTTCACAATAGTTCGTGGTGTCCTCAAATTTTGTAACGTTAATTAAACTCATTTTCCAACGTCATTCAATGATTAAATTTTGCACAGTAACGTAAGTCGGGTGACAATACAATATTCCATTAAGTTACTTTTATATATTTCTATGTATTTATATATTTTAAAAGGATATTTTAATATTTCTTTTATTACGAACTTCTTTATCCTAAAATACATACTAGCCTGCAACGATCCTGCGGTTGACTGGTTTGCAGAACACTTTAAAATTCGGGTCACAAACAAATTAAGCTAGAGAAAAAGTATTCAAACACCGAAATAACTGGAAGAAATAAAAAAAAACTTTTTAAAGACATACTTTTCTTAAACAATTAGTACTAAAAAGTAAAGAAAATAATTTTGTGTATGCATGACTAATAAGAAAAGAATGAGGCGCGCCAAGTGAAGTATTTATGAAGTGACTGTACACAGTAAAAAATAGCTGTGTTAATTCAACACAATGCGGTGTCCCAGCGTGACTACCACTTTTGTGTGTTAAATCAACACAACACACGGTGTTGACTTCAGTACTGGGAGAAAAAAAGTTACGGCTGCAGTTAGATCTGAACATGGGTTGCTCAGTTACAAGTCTAGCGTCTTACCGACTTCGCTAAATCGTCAGACGGAAATAGTACTAGATTGAAACAATATAGCCAGAGGACAAAAAAAAAAATTGTTGCTGAACCCCAAACACAAACAAAGTTACTCTCACGACTTATGTCATGATTTAGTCACTTTTCCATTGGTCAATTAGGGATCACAATCCCCATTTATTGAGAATATATTCAATTTCTATGAAAGCAAGCGCAGCATTTGGCATGTTGTTACGATAAGAAAGCAGTAATGCTGCTCAAGTGTTTGGCTGTCGCCATCTTGCTTGCTTTCATAGAAACAGAATATTCTCAATGAATGGGAATTCTGGTTCTCAGTTGACAAATATGAAGTGATTAAACCATGGGATATGTCGTGCAAGTAACTTAGTTAGTTTTGGGGATTCAGCAACACATATTTGATCCCATACATTGTTTAAATCTATAGTGTAGTCGTTTTATTCAAATGTTGTTCACTAAATATCGTTTGCATCTAGTGCTTTTTCTATCTGACGATTTAGTCAAGTCGGTAAGACGCTCGACTTCTAACTGATCAACTCATGTTCAAATCTCACTGCAGCCGTAACCTTTTTTTTTCACAGTACCGAAATCAACACTGTGTGTTGTGTTGATTTAACACACAAAAGTGGTAGTCACGCTGGGACACCGCATTGTGTTGAATTAACACAACTATTTTTTGCAGTGTATATCAGAGCTTGCCCCATGCTTTTCTTCTTAATCATGCATACACAAATTTGTTTTTTACTGTTTCGTACGAATTGTTTAAGAAATGTATATCTTTAACAAGTTCTTTTATTATTCATTTTATTCAAATTCACGAAAATATAATACCTAAACAATCGAGAAGTATTATTCGTCTTGAAAAAGACAATCAATCTTCAAAGAAAAGGGACGGAGACTTACTGTGCAGTTCCAAGTTCTGTAGACCTCTGAGAGGAGTCTTGGCTAGCGCGCGGGGTGACGTGGGAAGTGCACAAGCAATCAGCGAAAGCTCGCGCTTTTACTACTTACCTCGCATTGGCTATTAAGTGTGTCGTACCACTCATGATCACTCTACGACTCCTCCCTCGCGGCTACAGAACTCAGAACTAGACAATACATAGTTTTCGATATTTTGAACTTGAGGACTTATTAAAAAACTATCAGAGCGTAAGTTTGCACGAAGCACTTACAGCTTTTGAGAATGATCAGAAACTCTTCGTAAACAATAAAATGAATGCCATTTGGATTATGGTATCAAATGGAGACTGCGAGAGATTGCTTTTTTTTTTTTAATTTTCTTGTGCGGTGACTCAACACTCAAATAAATCTGACCCTGAGAAATTTAGAACTATTTTCTTCTGATCCCTGTGAAAAATCAACTCAATGATTGAGAAATAAAGTCCTTCATAGTTCTGCATGTGAAGTGTATATTAACATTTTGATGTTTAAATTTGAATTTTATTTAAGGTCTTTGGGTACTTTGATTCTCGTTTTGCAAATGTGGAAAGATAGTTGGTATTTTAAAAACATGCATTTTATCTTGGTGTTTTAGCAGTATGCGTTAGGTAATGTTTATGTCTAAGATTGTATAGCGTCACAGGAAACCATTCATTTTAGCTACTCAAGAAATTTACCTTTGTACACAAAAAATGTTACCTTGTACTCACGAATTTTTAACTTTTTCACCCAAGAAATTTAAACAATTTTATTCACGAGAATCTACTGTTCATACTTATAGGTTAGGTTTTTACTACAACAATAAAGCTTTTTCGACAATGAGGAAAAAACGAAATTAAAAAACCGATACAGATAGAACTCTTGAAATTGTTATAAACATTATTCTCCAAAAGTTCGAACTCTTTAGGGGCAGGGTTCAAGAACACTGGCCCACATGGTTAAATGTAAGACAATTACGTCACGAAAATGCCATTTCAAATTCATTTATCATACACTAACATGAACTAACCTAACCTTTAGTCATAACTCAAAGCTAAATGAGAATAATTTATTAATTTCCCAGTGTATAAGGATATGCGGGCAAGCGATCTAGAATCACGGATTCCGCCAGGATTTTCAGTTTTGAGGGTGTAAAGTCAAAATTGGGACGGAGTAAGTGGAATTTTGCACGGTTTCTATTGATATTTAACCGTAAAAATTTTAAAGTTGAGGGTGTTCTTGAGTATTTGGGGGTGACATCCCCCATAGGGGGTCTATCGAAATCACCATCTAGAGCCGTCCCTTCTTTAGGCTTTGATTTGTAGGAGCAGCGTTGCAATTTCGTAAGACGAAAAATATATACTGAAGACATACGAAGATAGTTGTTTTACACTACACTTAAGGTTAATGTAAAGCAACGATCTCCAATACGAGATGGCAGCACTACCTTCGTATACAGCTAATGTATTTTTATCGTTGCACGCAATTTCAATGCTGCTCCTACAAATTCAAGCCTAGAGTTCTAACTTGCAGGGAAGAAAGTTCATAACTAATTCAAGAGTTCAATCAATGCCGATTTATAATTTCCTTTTTTGTACATTGTTGAAGGAGCTTCATTGTTATAGGTTTTGATATTCACAACAACAATCAAGCGTTTTCAACAATGAACAAAAATGAAAATAAAAAATCAGCATTGATTGAACTCTTGAACTGGTTATTAACTTTCCTCCCCGAATGTTAGAACGCTCTAGGCTTGAACTTCTAGGAGCCGCATTGAAATTGCGTGCAACGATAAAAACATATTAGACATATATAAAGGTAGTGCTGCCATCTTTCGTTGGAGATTTTAAATTTTAGAGCAGATTTTAGAGCAGACCAAAACCCAGCTGAAAGTTTTAGACATGCCTTCTTAGTTGTTAACGATGTGTCCTCACGTGACACAGCAACCCCTCTCTTGAAGTCAACTTGCAGTAGAGACATCTGAAGGGGAAATCGGTAAATACAGTGACTTCAACGCTGTAAGGGTCACCTTTGCACAGTAGGCCGTATTTGCAACAAATGACTCTAATAGTAAAACAAAATAAACCTTGTCTTGCTTTTGTGCTTTCTAATCTAATCTAATCTAATCTTAATTCGTATTTCCTTTTCTTTCCAACAGCAAGAAAAAGTCAACCCTCTGGCGAAAGACGCCGAATACAGGAAAAAGCTGTGGCTCAGATCAGAGAGTCTAGTAGGAATGAAACCAGAAGAGCGAATTGAATACACACTGAAGAAGATGGATTTTTAGGATATAATCAATTTACTAGTCTACGTGTTGGTTGTGAAATGATAGAATAACTATTTATTATCTTTATTATTTGTTGATTGTGATAGTGTTAAAAACAAATAAACAGTGAATTGTTCAACATCAATGATTGAGGGGTGCACATACACCCCACACGAATTAAAAAGGAATAAAAAAAATACTATCAGTTGCGTAACTACAATGGTGCGAGGCCCTACGTTGCAGGGAAGGTGGGGGCAGATATCCAAGGGACTCAAAATTTCAGTTACGTTATTGTTTAAGTTATGTTTTTAATATCAATCAACAAATGGTTCGGTATTAAGCGGGTGATTCTTGTATTCTGGAGCAGCGGTTGAATTGAGTGTACATGGTGAGAAGCCATCCTGCAAGTTCACACAAAGGATATTTATTAACCATATCTCAAGTTGGGTGAAACGAAATTATTATTTTTCATATACTGAAATTTTCTTCGTCGGCAGATTTAAGATTTTAACAATTTACTTGTATTGTTTCACCATCACATTGTTGGACTATATTCTGCTTATTGAAGACGAATGTTCTTAAAAATATAACTTTGATGTCATTAATAAATTTATTAGTCTCCAATATTAGCTAAAGCTTCTGTGCAGCTTTAAATGTAGACCTGAAATTTGGTGATTGCATTAATACGGTACATAGTGCGTAACCTTTAAGGTCATATTCCGATCTATCTTGGTTATCTTTTATGGTTAAACAAACAACATATGTGAGATCGCACAGCTAGCATTATTCTGCTATCTAATATGTATCAATTCGAACAAGATTCTGGAGATAATTTGTTATGAGTAATTTTGACAGTGATTTTTCACACATGTTATATTTTTACTTGCAATGATTTCGTTTGGGCTGTGGTCTACAACTCGTATTTATTGACATCTAGTGTTCTGAAAATCTAACTAATACCATGCTGATAGATTGAGCTGTTCAGTCCAGCACTTCACAATTAAATCTGGGGCCGCCGTGGCTCAGTGGTAGAGCGCTAACCTCTAGTGAGTGAGGTCCTCGGTTCGATCCCGGCTCGTGCCTTATATGCTTTGTGGTAGACAAACGACGTGTACGTGGGTTCTCTCGGGATTCTCCCGTTTTTTCCCACTTTCTTCATTCCACCAATTCATCCCATCGTCATCCATTCGACCTGAGCCAAAAGTAGATTAAAAGACCTTAAAATGCTTATTTAAAAAGTCAGAATTAAAACTAGCACATTCCCAGGCAAACAGATCCTCAGCTGGAATATAGGATTTCCTCGCGACTCGTTCGATCATGACAATAAATATAGTTATGTGATATTAGAGCAGTCCTAAGGATAGCTGCTTTTTTGGAACATTTTCAATTTTGTTTACTGCTAGATTACGTTACACTAGGTCAGGTTATCAAGATATTCGAGGAGTATCCAACATCCTTTCTTAAGAGACCTCAGTACCTAGACTGCGTGTATGCGTGTGTGGATATTGACATTAAAAAAAAAGAAAACACTGGATAAATAAAAAGCAATAATGAAATTTTGGAAGGCAATCCCGATAATACTTGTGCTTGTGCATGTCTTTCAAGTGAACTAACTAGTGCGGTCAGGTTCCCTGTCACAATAATTCCCTTGAAATACAGAAAAATTTCCCGATTTTAGTAAAAGTATCCCGCCTGATAAATTTACTTTAAAAACTTGCTGAAAATTAAAACAAAAAGTTCCAAGATCATTGAAAAAAATTCGAGTTTTTTGTATTTTTACCTTTTAGTTTTCATATGGCCCAGATTTTCCCGTTTTCCGTGGAATTTCCCTTCAACTGACAACAATGGAACTAATCCACAATTTGCAGAACTTAGTTATAGAAAGATATATTGGATAGCCTGGCGTATGACGTCATCCATGACGCGTATTCTAGTTTTCAACTAAAATAAACACTGTCAAAATCTCAAATAGTCCATTTCATGGTACACATTCACAAGTATTATTGGGGCCGTTTGTCAAACTTTCATTGTTGTTTTTCATTTGTCCAGCATCTTCGAACACAAGAAAACTCTCACATTTACACGCACATTAACGGTGTATATCACCCCCGCCATTTTCGTATGACCTTTCCATTGATTCCACTGGAACTAGTAAAACAATTCATATGTAAATGAATGGAAAGGTCATACCAGGATGGCGGCCGTGATCTACACTGTTAAGTACTGAGTCCTCGCTATAGCGAAGGAATGAGTCATATTTGTTACGTCCTAATCTATCTACACAGTTCATAAACACACAGGTAGTGGGGGTTCAGGAAGTTGCCAAATAAGATATATCGTCCCATCTGCAGGTACTGTAAGAAGATTGGACATAGAGACAGAGAGTGAAGGGTCGTTATATCTGTCCTAAGGGCAAGAATAAAGTTGTAAGTTCGGATAACTTCATACACTGTGGATGAGAGCAGTTGTATTCACAGTGCCAAATGTAAAAGTAAAGAAATAAATAAGCAAAAAAATAAAATGTATTGTGCATTTATTATTCCATACGTAGAGCGTAATATTAGTTATCTATGAGTAGAACCCAGCAAGTCAGGCATCATTGACCCGACGTCAGTATTTTGTCGGTGAAGGCGAGGCCGGGCCGAGGTCGGCGGGCGGGGTTAC
This sequence comes from Lepisma saccharinum, assembly GCA_022664845.1. Classification (NCBI taxonomy): domain Eukaryota; kingdom Metazoa; phylum Arthropoda; class Insecta; order Zygentoma; family Lepismatidae; genus Lepisma; species Lepisma saccharinum. The sequence goes on from JAGDQP010022545.1 coordinate 14,593, forward strand.
ACATTTATGCCGACCCGACGGCGGCCCGGAAAATGTCCAAACGATCAAACGCTACTTATAGATCGCGTCGACCTTGCTCCGTCTACTTCTCGACTTCTGTTAGTTGGTCGGGCCGTCGGTGTCAGCATTTCGCTTGCTGGGAAATATTATTTACACATTATAATATTGCCCCCAGTGTAACCTCCGAGGGGTTGAAATCACTTAATTTTGGCTTTTGTTGTAAAATTATATTTCAAATGTTATGTACGTTTTTGTTATATTTTGTCACTCAAATTGCTTTCACCCAACCTCCATAGCACAGGTGGTAACGTCGCGTACGTCGAATAAGAAATGGGTAGGTATGTGGGTTCGAACCCCGCAAACGACTATCCTGACTTTTCAGAATTTGTCGAAGTTTCAGCAAGCGGATGCCGGGATATTACCTTAACTAAGACTGTGACCAATACCTTTCCTATTCTGTACCAAACCCATCCCGGTCTGAGCTAAATAAGTCAAAGGGCCTTAAAAATAAATTTCAAACTGTTCAGAAAAAAAAAGAATCTTCCAGATTCAACTTATTTTCAAATTTCATCTTTGCGCAACACCCATTACCATGTACTTCAATCATGCAATCGCCACTTAATTAGGAAGTCTTTCCTGACAGAATAAGAGACGACCTTCTTCTTGATAAGTGCAACAAATTAGAGCAATCCTTACAATTGATTCGTTCAGTAGGAAGGGATTCTAAGCCACAAAATCAATAAAGGGGATATTACTATTTCTTTGTATTCATCTCACACCTGTCTGCAACCTGATGACCACAGCATCTTGTCGGATGCAACACGGAGTCTCCATCCAACAACAAACAGTGATTATCAGATCGTAGACAGACGTTTGACGAAGGCAAACAAATATTATTCATGCCTTTATTGACTTTGTGGCTTTTTTCCATCTCACTGAACGCCTCAATTACGTAACAACCGATTTGCCAGGTTTCTGTTTTAGTAGAGATCATAGTCATTAGATAAATAAGCCACAATATTCTCCACTTTCTGTATACTTAAAATTTTATGAAAATCCCAATTTATAAAACAAAAAGAATTAACAATAAACAACAACGAAGATGTTTTATTTCATTGAAAGATAAAATACTGAAAATACAATTATAAAATAATGAGAAATAAAGAACTGTTACGGCTACCCTCCGTTAACCATAAAAATATGATAATTGTTTCAAGCCGTGGTTGATAAAATTTGTATTTTAACAAAAATATAAACTAGCAATTCAAGACACAAGCTCTTTGTCTTTCAAACAATATTCTATTTTTCTAGAACCCAAACGAAGTGTTCCTTCTACCAACAATATGTCACTCTTCTTCCACCTCATAATAGTATACGAAATTCGCATTCATATACGAAGCACTAATTAGTCATTTAAACCACTTGCATCATCACTAAAAGACTTATGGGTCGCGGTAGCTCAACGGTTAGAACGCACACCTCTGCCGCTTCGGGTCGTCGGTTCAAACCCTGCTCGTGCCATGTGCACCCTTTGATGGAAAACTTCCATAAGTGATTGAAAGATTAAAGGTGTCAGTTATATAGGGCAAAATATGAGGAAGTATTAGTTTCAGAAACAGAACAGAGATTTGCTCAACTCCTACTGCGTTCGACTTAATTTTACAAAGCCTTTGCCACCTGACTAGGGACTAACAAGCGTGAAATCAAATATTATAATGAATTCTTAGAATTAATTTCAGCTTTCTTAATATGGTGTTGTCCCAACTGAGGAAGTCCTAACTGAGGAAGTACTATGAAATTTTCCCAACTGAGGAAGTATATCTTAACAGAAGAGTGCGTTCGCAAAGCTTAGTCCCAACTGAGGAACAGATTGAGCTTGCCTGAGGCAAGTTGCCCAAACTGGTTTCAATATGGAAGATAACGTTTTCTTAACTAAACTAGAGCAGTTTAATACGATCCAAGACCCAGTAAATAACTGAGTATTTTACAATTTGCTTCATGTGTGGATGTAGTTAAGAATACGATTTTTCAACATTTGGAATGCTAACGTTATGAAAATATGGGCTATTTTCATCAGTTTAATATAATAATAATAATAATAATCAGGCCCGTCATTACAGCTTTTCCTAGGGCGGGGGATAAAAAATTTACTGATGCCTACTTACTGATGTCTTTTTATATATATATATATATATATATATATATATTGTGGACAGAGGGGTAACACACTTTGGAGAACGCCACTGAAATCCCCAGACGGGAAACAATTTGAATTATCACACCATAGTTCATCGCTCCAACCAGGAAGAAATTCCAACAATTCTTGGGTAGACATAAATACGGAGGCAAGAGAAGAAGAGGGGGAAGAGAGAGAACTGAGATAGCGTTGACAGACGACTACTAGCAGGTCTACTCTGATTCGATCATAGACGACCCTTCTCTTCTAGGCAGGTCATTTTGCCCGTCATTCTATCCATCTGAGTCGCCCGGTCTGCGGGCCCTGATCTACCATTTAAGCCATTCGTTGACCTGGTGGTTCAATGTCTGGGCTTCACTGTTGAGCTAACAGGCCAGTTAGCTCAGGAAGACGTCCCTCCCTGATTTGGAAGTCCGCCGTTGGAGCGTCGACCCATTCTCGTCTGGCCAGGATTCAGGGTAAGTGGAGTTCTGATTAGAATGTCTTGGTTTAGCTATTCATGGTCGTTGGTGGGATCCATTCTGTCCGTCAGCTATGATTAATCCCATAATTTGTGAAAGGGCAATAAATCCCCTATTTCTGTAATTTCGTTATTTATCATTTATTTATGCCTAGTGTCACTCCTTTCAGTCTTATTTGCCTTTCTGTAGCTACCAAGTAACCCCCGGAGTACATCCTGTATTCGTATCTTTAGGGTAAGAATTTAGACGCACCAGGCGAATGTCAGGATGATACTCAACCTCCTCGATTCCCGGTAGAAGGAGGCTACAATATATATATATATATATATATATATATTATATTCAGACGTTTTCTATTCACTGCTGGATGAAGGCCTCCCATTTTCTTTAAACATATCTCGGTCTGCTGATATCCTCATCCATGTAGCTCCTGAAAAACGCTTGATTTCATTTACCCATTTTACATTTGGACGTCGTCTCGGTCCTTTCTTTTCTCTAGGAATCCACTGTAGTACATTTGTCGTCCATCTTCCATCTGTTCGTCTAGCTATGTGACCGGTCCATCTCCACTTCATCTTCTTCGCAGTCTTGATTACACCTCTACCTTTGTTTGTGCGCGAATCCATTCATTTGTCTTCTTGTCCCTCCTGGTTATTCCTAGCATGCATTTCTCCATTGCTCTTTGTGTGACTCTCAATCTTTGAGTCGTTTGCGCATTCAATGTCCAAGTTTCGCAGCTGTACATCATCACGGGTAAGACACATTGATCATAAACTTTACGCTTCAGACACATTGGTAGTTTGCTTTTGAAAATAAAGTGTAGTCTTCCTAAAGAACTCCACGCCATTTTACATCTTCTATTTATTTTATATTCGATCCAATACTGGATGAAGCCTCTCCCCGGTGGGAGGAGATTGGTCTACTGCCCTACGCTGACCAGACGGGTTGGGAGAGGAGAGCCTGAACTCTCACTGTAATCGTTACTATATTTTATTCATAGCAGCTCCCCAATGGCATCACGATGCTGAGTGGATACCGGTCCAGACCCAAATGCCTTAGAAAAAATCCTCGGCAGCGCCGGGAATCGAACTAGGGATCCCTCAATCCGTAGTCAGCAATGCTAACCACTAGAACGACGGGGCGATATATGTGTGTGTGTTAAGACGAGAATACGCCATCGTTTTTTATGTGTACCATGTTTGAACATACGTTTTCAGTATATTATGAAGGTAGTACACAGTAGATTTAAAGGTTCGCGTGGAATATTTTGAATTCTGATTCAGAACTCGCTGGTTCCTTGACACACCCATTAAACTTCGTAATAAGTTGTAACGAGAAAATTATGTAAACAACTCATAATTGCCAAAAACTCATATTTCTTGGCACCGCGGTGCACTGGTAAGTGATTTTACTGTATATCAAGGTCTCATTCCTTAAAATTAATGTAGTGGCTTAGCTTCTCTTCAACTAGCGAAAAAGCCGCTTAATGTTTGAAATATAAAAGTATATATTAATTAGGGAACCTTACTTTCTGACTACCTTAGTATGTTTGGACCACTCATAACAGTAGAAAAATTTGGGACCACTCATAAAAAAATTGATGCAGAACAGTTTCGAAATCGGTCTTAAACAGTTTCGAAATCTCCAGTGATCGTTGGATAGTGAGAAGAGAGTTTGAAATAAACACTGAATTAGAGAAGAAGGTTATCAGAGGAAACCCATTTTAGATTATAAAAAATCCAGGGCAAAGCAGACACAAATCCGATATAAAACTAATCAAAATAGTCAGCGCTGGGATGAGATAGAAGATTAAGAAGATATCATATACAGAAATAATGTACTGCACAAATATTGTTAGGAAAGAAACCACTGAAAATAGAGCTAGAAGAAAATCAAACAAAAGTTCTTGAACTTGAGAAAAACAAATACTGGCGGTTGAGGAACTGGTGGAACGGTAACGTCTTTGACCTCGATTTTGACGTCTCTTCGTGAAACATTGATGAGCTGCGGAATGAATGACTCACAGCAAGTAAGGGGATAGCAAAAGAGATAAGATCTCAAATCTCAAAAACACTTCCTCACTTGCAACTCCCGAATCTCTAGCTTCAGGACACTTCCTCAGTTGCAACTATTTTCTATGGAATTTATGGACTTCCTCAATTGGGACTTCCTCAGTTGGGCATATATCTCTTAATATACCATTTAATCTTCGAGGGATTGTACAACGATAGCCTAAGGAAAATCTCTGAGGAAATGCACCCTAGGGTTAGTTTCTCATGTCCTGAATTATTAAGATTAGATTGAAACTTCGCAATACGCGAATTCCATTTTATCACGACAAAATGCTCTCACAGAAGGCTTTAAACTTTCAATTAATCTTTCAGCTATATTTGCTTCAGAATGATACGGAAGAAGCATGGTATAACGCATTCCGAAGTTCCAGTAAAAATATCTGAAACAAAGACATCAGAAAATTGAAGAATTAACCATACAAATTTAATCTACCTAGCTGAAGGTAGGCTCTAGTAATTCTAGGAGTATATTAAAATGAAATTTTCCCGCAATCAAAAATATCACAATAACTCTAAACTTGTATCGATACTACAAGAATGACTTCTGTATTCGTAGAATAAATTAGTTACTAGAGATGTATAATTTATTTTGGGAATGACAACGTTTTTTATCTTCAAAATAATCCAAAAACGAATCTAAAATAAGATTTGCAGAGTCGGCTGAGTCTAAATACCGACATTCTTTACCCAATAAGAAAATAATTTAGTAAATCTTGACTAACTGATGAAAATGTCGTACTTCAAGGGAAAATTTCTTCTAAATTGGACTACTTTTCTGAAACTCGTGAGGGTTCGAATTAATAGGATCATTGTTAACAGAACCTTACTTGTAGAACTGTCCACACTAAAAGTATCTTCTCCAGAGAGTACGGTGAGAAACCGAAACCTTAGAATTTCTTCGTTGATCTTTGTCAAATTTAAAATGAGGAAAATAATGACACTAATCGAGCTTAATAATAAATCACAGCCATATTCAATCCACTAGTGGATGAGGCCTCTCCCCGAAGGGAGGAGTTGGTCTACTGATCCCACGCTGACCAGACGGGTTGGGAGAGGAGAGCCGAAGCTCTCACTGTGATCGCCACTGTATTTTATTCACAGCAGCTCCCCAATTGTCCT